>CAKNEU010000101.1:0-108708 GCA_930272665.1 Mariannaea elegans
GTGCGAATAAGAGTTTTCTAAATAACTTTATTAGAAAATTTTCTAATAATTTAAGAAGATTTATACTTACTATTATATACTTAATAAATCTAATTTTAAACTTATAGATTATTCTAGTGTAATTTAAATTTTTAAGAAATTTTTAAAAAATCATTATTTAAGGTGTAAAATCTAAGTAGCTTACTTGCTTGTTTGGCCTACTTACTTGTAAACTATATTAATAAAATAAGTATTAAATATTATTATTAAAATTAAAAAAATATAAAAAGAGATTAAAGCCTAACTTAATATTATAATTAAGGTAAATAATTAAATATTTATTAAATATATTAAAAAGCTTAAGATAATTATTAAAGGAACTTAAAATTTATAGAAAAAGGCTAAAGAATAGGAAAAAGCACTTAATATAATAAAAAACCAACTTACCAAGCTAAAGAAGGCAAAGGCAGGGATTTTAAAAATTAAAAAGAGCAATTTAATTAATTTCATTATTATAAAGGTTAAATCCAAAGCCCTATATAGCCTTAACTCTAAACTATTGCAAGCACTTAGCTAAGTGGATTTATTATCTAAAGGGCAGGTTATAATAGTATAACTACCTAAATCAAACTTAACTCTATTATAATAATTTAAGCAAATCTAGCCTATTAATACTATAAATAGTAATATAAAGTAATATAAGGAAAATCCGCAAAAGGCAAATAAAAAAACAACAAAGGTAAAGCAAAAACTAATTAAGAAGTTAAAGAAGGTAATTAAGAAAGTGCCAACCGCAACAAATATCAAAAGCCTATTTAATTAATAAATTAAACAAATTAAAGGTTAAAAAAGGGAATATTTAAGTAAAATTTCAAATTTAAAGAAATTGAAATTAAAATAAGCACTTAATAATTTCTTATACCACTAAGGGCAGTAGTTTCTTATTAAAAGCCAGGGCACTTATTACATATAGGAATTATATAATTAAATTCCCTCTATAATAAATCACATTCATCAGGTAGAAAGTCAAAATAAACAATCTACTTACATATTCATACCTTAAGACCTGCCAGAGCTAGTAATTCTTAAGACATAAGTCTAGTAGAGTTCAACCATTCAAGCAATACATCCAACTACCTAGCCATTAGATTTACAGCTATTGTCAAGCCCTACAGATATCTACGGCATTTACACAAGATTGACAGCATTACGGGAACTACAAAAAGACCGTCAACTTTGACGGTCCCAGGGCCTAACAGATACGAACAATACTGCAACAATTTGTAACAATTGGCGCAATAAGTGCTTTAGTATATAAGTATTAGCTAAATTATTAAGAAGTAGTAGTTATAATAAGTTAAGGTAATTAATAGAAAGCTCTTATAAGATATATTATAAGACTGATTATAATAGAAGAATATATTCGGTTATTACTAATAGATCTAAGGAAGAGAATAAGAGTAGTTATGGGCTGGAGCACGACCTAGTGGACCCGGCTGTGCCGGGTCCGTGCCCCTCCCAAATTCTGCCCAATCTCACTGCTCTTACTACTATATAGCAGCGAGCTCGCAGCGAGAACATAGTGGATTATTCTTCTCCTCCTTAGCTTTGGATAGATGATTCAATGTGGTTTCAGCTTGTTGGATAAACCTCTGTCAGCCCTTCACACTAACTTAATTCAATTACTTTATTATAATTTTATCTTAAATTCTATCTTAAAGGCTGAAAATTTTGGGACATATGCTGGTCTAGGATACACGCTTATCATATACGTTAAACAAATTGAATTTAATATTTGTCACCCCATCTCTCTCACGTTTGAGTCTGAGCAGAAAAAGGAAACTAAAAGTGTTTGATTATATCGAATAGCTAGCTGCGTACATTCTGTTTTATCCATTAAAGAATTAGATCAGGTCTATTCCTGTCGTTCTGAGAAAATATAAAGTACTAAGCCTTGGTTGCTGGACATTGGTGGAGGCAAAACACGCCGTCCAGATTCAAAGGGATGGCAGTGGTGACATTTGTGACGGCTCTCACCTACTCAATCGGCTGGTCCAGCATGGGAATTGATGCTCTCATATGCCCCAGGCATTCAACACAGGAACGGCCCTAGCCTAATTAGAGTACTCACTCTTGAAGTCCGTACCTTCATACAACTCTTCGCTGATCTACAAGGTCTGCAGCTGGGAGGTTTTGAAAGAGATAGGATATGATGAAGCGAGAAATTGGTACAAAGCGTGAAGTCTGAGCTCACAGTGACACAGCAATTTTATGCTTTGAATCGGCGCATGTTACATGATGGGCTAGTATTTTCACAACCGGCTGACAAACCAACGCGGGAGCAACAAGCGTTTGTACGGATGTTGCCGAGAAATTCCAATATGTGCGGGATGACCCGACGGATGGAGCGCGCACGAAGGATTGGCGTATTGGACCCCAAACTCCTGAAGGAATTTGACACCACTAAAATTGAGCAGCAGGGGCCCTGTGCTAATCGAACTCTTCCTTTTTCACCACATCAAAGCCATTATTGATCAGCCTTGCCAATACAGACATACAATTCACACATACGGAACACGTGCTAATTTTTCTGCGATGACAGCCCTACCAAAGACATACAAGGCCTGGGTAATCATCTGTTAATGTGCCACTCAAGCTCAAGGATGTTGAGTTGAAGCATCCCGGCACGGGGGAAGTCCTCGTAAAAGTTCTCGCCTGTGGTGGCAGTTAAGAAGGGGTGATCTTGGAGATAACTCTTTTTCCCCGAGTCCTTTGCTACTAGGTTGTTGGCGATATTGTCGCTATGGGGGACGAAGTTCAGGGATTTTTCATTGGACAACGGATTGGTGGAGTATGTCTCGGAGGTGAGCATTAACCCATCATTCATGAGCAACCCGGTGCGGCTAGTATCTGATGTGATTTAATAGGCCACGACAATGTTTGCCTTTCACACCGTAGCCATCTATTCTAGGCATGCGGCAATTCCGAGTACGGCGGGGCTAGCCGAGACGGTGGCTACGTCGAGTATTTGTTGCCTCGGTCAGAGGAGATTGTTCCCGTATCCAAGGACATGGGCCCCTCCGAAACTGCCCCCCTGCTTTGCGCGGGTCTTACTGTGTTCAATGTAATTCGAAAGATGCACATTGAGTAAAGGAGCATGGTAGCAATTCAAGGTGTTGGCGGATTGGGGCACATGGCTATTCAGTACGCTTACAAGGTGGGATACACAGACTAACGTTCTAGAACATCATATTGGGGAACCTGCGGAAGTGTATATACCCCTTTGTTTCTGTTATGCTGAAAATCCCTTTCATATGAGGAAAGGCCAACAGTTCCCTGGCATCATCGCATTCATTTTGAACCCCAGTTGTGCCTAACGAAGATCATTGAAGCCCGCTCAAGCTCTGACCGGAGTTGATGTCCGAAATTAGATGACTGGTTGCTTCTATTGACTGGCACAAACGCTTACCCCACGTTTGGATTCCCGCTAGACAAGGGGCCGTATGGTTAGTCTGAGGATGAGTTGTGGGTTATCCAAATTGGCTCAGGATGTCTGATAGAGGGGAGCCGGGGAGCGTTGTTCTCCATTTAGTTTTATGTGTATACTCTCGGAAGTGTATTGAATATAGCAATGAATTCGACACCAACCTGTGTAGCGGCGCAGGTAGCACTCTCTCACCATTCAGCCAGACAAGTTGAAATTGCTACCGACACCCCCTCGTTTGGCGCGTTCCGCTTTCAATAAGCTTGCTCCCCGTCGGAAGCGGGCCACATGGCGCATTGTCGGAGAGAAAGATTCAGCTGTATCTCCGACAGAATTTAATCGTACTCCCATTAAGTTCATGAAGATAATTTAAGCCCCATTTTCCCCAGCTTTTCGCGCCCATCGGTCTCAAACATCAAGACATGTTTGGTTTTCTTTTTCCTGTCGCTGTAGCCAACATAACTCTTCTTCTAGCACGGATAATCGCTTTCCACATATCTTCTTATTATTAATAATTACTTGCTCTACTTTCTATCATGGATTCTGATGCCCCCTCCCTTCTCAGTTGTCTGGCTACTTCTGTCGGACGTGATAAAATCCTGCGGCTTATACACCACTTTGCTCAATTCTACTCGTGGTATTTGAACCGCATCAACGGCAACCGGAGCTCTCTTTCTGCGTGGAATTCTGTTCAAAAGCAGTCAGCCATAGGTCTCAAGATTCTCCGCTTCGGAAATTTTGTCCTACCTCTCAAGGAAGCGGCGGCTGCTGCTGCTGCCCACGCAAAAGACGGCGCTCCTATTCTCAACTATGCCTCTATCGGCAAACATTTAGGCTATGCTGGCTTCCTGGCTTTTGACACAGCAACAGTGCTGGACGCGGCGGGTATTAGAACGTGGGAAAAAGCCGGGAAGTTTCAGCGGGAAGCCTTCCGCTTCTGGGCTATCGGCGTTTTCCTCAGTATCATCGAGCAACTATACATACTAAGTCGGCTGAGAGGAGGCCGCGAAGGCGCTGTCAAGAGCAAACACATCTCTAGGTAAGTGAAGGCTATATAAAGGGAATTTAAATATATCCTATTTCTCCCCTGCCTCCTGTTTTTATTCAAGGTTATATTCATATGCTCTATCTTCTAACATCATGTCCAGTGAGTATGCTGCTAGCGCCAGGCAGCTTCTTTGCGACCTTTGCGATATGATTATTTCCAGCAGTGCTCTCGGCTTAGTTAAAGTGAATCATGGTCTTGTGGGCCTCCTTGGGACATTTAGTTGCGTCCTAAATCTTTATAGCTACACTAAAGCAATCTACAAGCCGTAGCTGTCAGGGATATTGAGCCTTTCTGGGCGGACGGCGTATTTTTCCCCCTTTTTTTCATGCTTGAAGATGCAGGTTATCTTAAACAGGACCTTCAGCTGGGATCAAAGACACTTTGGTTCAAAATCAATAAGGATCACAAGTGCATGGGTTTTAGGTAGATGCCCATACTATCTTAATCAGAAATACAGTCGATGGAACAAATTTATAGATTAAAAGTGGCCTAGTTTAGCGCATTGGGATTTTATTGCTATTATAGTCAAATTATAAGTATTAATTAGTATAAGAAAATTAGCCTTGGTAGTTTAAATGGTTAAAACTCTAATTTCATACGTTAGTAATGAGAATTCGATTTTCTCCTAAGGACCATCGCTGCTAACATGAGCTGTGCGAATCTTTTGTATGAATACAACCTCTTAGTTCTAATCGACTAAAAGAGAGGACCAAACATGCCGCTGCTCTTATGGGGTCCCATTCAAGGGGGTGCCAGAACCAAATTTTACAAGGCACAATCGGGTGACTACTGCTCCAAGATTGGCGAAGACAATAGTATTTCTGTAGAGGATTTTACAAAATAGAACCTGGACGTCAAATCAGACTGCAGTCTTATTATGCTTGGATACTACTATTGTATTAGCCATTCGCATAAAGTGGCTTCGAAGTGAAAGCCTGACATCTAAGGACCCGAGAAAATAGAGGAGCCGACACAAATAACCAGGTGCTCTCTCACTTGTAAATCAAACAAGGTGGTCATGTAATTTGTCAATGGTCCTGTCGCCTCCACTTTATCGGGCTAATGTTACAGCGGTCCGGCAGGATCTTATCTTATCATCCATATAAACTGCACAGTATGATAGGAGTTTAGTGACATAAGCTGAATCTAATTGGCTTGCTAAGCATATTGACAGGGATACCGTCCAGGTTAGACTTAGATTTATCTACCCTGTACATTCGTGTTTTAGACTCGAATGAAAAATAAAAGCTTTACTGAAAATATTCATACATGTTATCTGCTTTGATCTAACTGAACAGCTTTTTTCTCCATCGATTCATACACTTTTTGCTCCACGCATCGTTGCAGCTGATTTTTGGCAGACTGAATTGCGTTTACTGTTGTTTCGTAATCCGCCTGCAACTCGCGCGACCCGCAGCCCAACATTGATATATATGTACTGATTTACGAATTGCTCCTGGCTATATTAGATCTAGCCTATCCTAGATCTCGCACGCATATACTATGTACTCTGTGTAATACAAAGTACCCTTTGCACAGTAGCCATAACCCCTGCTCTATCCCTACTCGGACCCCTGGCTAATGGCATTATGCGGCCGCGCTAGGTCACGACGGTAGTCTGCATATACTAACGGCCTCATGGTTAGGCTCTCTGGAGCTTCTTAGAGCAGCCTCTTTAAACGACTCCCTCCGGGCCCTCTCAATTGCAAGTTCTGCCAGCTTTTTCTGCTTGGTCTCTCAAGTGCTTACAGAACGTAGAAAGGAATACTTTCTCGACCAGTCCAGTCTAGCCAGAGCAACGCAATGACGAGGAATGGCCCACCAATACAGCCAGAGGGAGGCGCCTGGCTTCTTCTCTCCGTGTCCAGGCCTTATTCTGGAGCCGAGCCTTGAAAGGAACGTGCCGTAGCAAATGAACATGGTGATGGCGATGGCAGCGCCCGCGAAGATTGGAAGAAACATCAGGCTAGCAATGCCAGGGGACAAATTATACATCTGTTGGAAGACAATGTGGTAAACTTCGAAGTATATATAGAATAGTCCATAAACGAGCGCCAAGTATGCGGAGGTGGCGGTGGCGGAAACGATGGGTTCGAAATAACGCATGCGCATGGGCGCGTGAGCGTTACCGTCGCTATTTGCTTGAACCCTTTCTTGTCGAGTTCCATGCGGGCAAACATCCGGTTGTTTCTGGTAGATTTTCTCAGTTCTTGAGCACGCTGAGCCAAGATAACAGGGCCGAAAGTCTTGGAAGAAATAGCAGGGGAATTAAAGAAGCCCCAACTATGATGAGGCCGATCCAAAATGACCAGCGCCATCCCAAGCTGGGTGAGACATAGCCCGATATTACGGGAGCATCGAGTGAGCCTACGCAGGTTCCCTATAGATTAAGTTAGACAAGCTCGAGAGGATGAGGACATGTGAACATACACTCATGATCTTTGACATAGCACGACCTCGCGAGACAGGGTCGGCATATATCTGCATATTCTCCTCCTGCCACCAAGAGAGGGCTGCTAGCAAAGATTCCCATAATAAGCCTGAATATTGAGAGCGCGGTGAAATTAGGGGCCAGGGGGCTTGCTAGAATAAAGACTGTGAAGAGAATGAACGTTGCGATTATAATAATCTTTTTCCCGTAGGTCTCTAATAACGGACCGAATGCCGAGGGTGCGAGGAAGTATCCAATAAGATACACTAACAGCGGGAGGATCTGAGCAGTTGACGAAATGATACCAAGTTCTTTGCTAATGTATGGAATCGCAGTGGAGGGAGGGGAGGAGCCGAGGGTGCTGTTGACCATGACCACCATGACGATGATTACGATGGACACCTTTTCCCACTAATTATGTATGGAATATTTACTTAGTATTTAATATGATTTGAGAGTTTCGTGAATCTATTACCGATGACCAGTGGTAGGGGTTCTCCGGATCCCCATCTCCCCATAAGACAACAGTCCTCTCATTAGTTTGCCATAGTTTGTTAGGAATTCAAATACCTTGGGGTAGCTAAGCTCACCAGTCCCACCCTCTTCCGGTGATTGAGCGGAAAGGGACATGATAGAGCAGTTTACTGGAAACTGGCTGAGGAGATTGCACATTCATGAAGGCTATCGGATCCTAAGACAGGCTCAACACAAGTGGGCGGCATTGGGTGAATATTAAATTTACAGAAGAAGTCTTTGGGACTAGATCACTATGCCCTACAATGAGTGATGGGAGTCAAGAAAGAGTACAATTGACCAGCTAAGTGGGTCGAGCACCGCAGATAACCTTCTGAGAGATGACCTTGTTGGCTTGGGTTCTCGACCAATGCGCCCTACACTAAGTGGCGAAAGATAAGGTTGGGCACAATTGATCAGTTAAATGGGCTATGGCCAATCGCCCCCTGAAGCAGGGATAAATGGATGACTCCTCCGTTCCAAGAACTGACCAAGCGTCGCAGCACTATTCTGACCCAACCTGAGGATTTCCTTTTCAACCGGCGAGTGTCCAACGCTGCGGACCAAGGATGCGTCCGTGCGGAGAAGGACGATAAACGGTAACGTACGTCGGCTTACACTCCCGAACGTACAAGGATCTGAGGCGATGGTAGCTCACTAACTTACCAAGATAAACCGATTTGAGGGCAATCTTGAACGAGCGCAGAACAGCCAGCAAGGCCATCAGATTTTGGAACGCGGATCCTGGGGGAGATCGAGATCGACGGATAAACATACGAAGCTGCACACTGGGGAAGCTCTATATAAATGATGGCTGTGGCCATATGAACTGACCCATCGATACATTAGTAGTAAGAATCTCCTTGAATACAGGCCTGGGCTGTGCTGGTTTATCTGGTAACGGTTTAGCGTCACCCGATGACCCTGAAGCCGGGGCATGCTGCTGAGTGTTGTGCTAGGTGACCCGGATAAGCTGTGCCGATGTGGCTTGCTGTGGCTGTTGGAGACGAACTTTTCCTATTGTCAGCTTTGGCCTCCACCCGTTGGCCTCGGCATTCATATTCACGAAGGAAGCTTTTTTCATTGTCTTTTTTGTTTCTATTTATCTAAAACCCTTCTTAATGACCACTGCGGCCTCCTCACGGAAGCTCCGATGTTCACATGCCCGGGCAGCCGTTTCCTTTGTTCTGTGACGCCTGGAGGTCTCCCGGATCTCGGTTATCATAGCAGTTATCTAGATAGATAAATACGTGACCGTTTCGGTAGATGGATAGGAAAATCAAGCACTACTCCCTTTTATTTCCCAATTATCGATTTGTTGGCTCAGTCTTATATGCGCATAACTACTTATTCCATTTTACTTACATTTTCACAAGATAGCTCCAACCCTAAGCCTGTGAACTCAACGGATATATTCCACTATATAAAACCTCCCTATAACCCCATACCTAACTACCAGTTTGCTACTAACAATCTACCAGTGCGGCTGCTAGTCCATCAACTCTTTCTTCCCACATTGCACCCAAAGGTCTCACAAGCTCAGCTGGGCTCATCCTGCTACCTCTCCAACGGGCTTCAAATATGCCCAAAATGGCTGCTTATCCCACAAGACGTACGCTTTTTGTTGGCTAACCCAATGCCTGCAGCTAGGCGTACTCTCGACGTCAAAATTCCAAAGAATCCTCGCCAGCGCCAGACGTGTCTCGGCAAAAGTAAGGCTAGAATGAACTGAGTAATGAAGTAGCAGATATAGGGTGTGAAATGACCTACGTTCGACCGGGGCATCTTCTATGGCCGAGGCCAAAAGGCTGCAGCGCATCCAGGTGATCCTGGGAAAATCTCGGATCTTTCAAATGACGCTCCGGGTGATATCCAAAAGGATCTGTAAAGTTCTTTGTGCTGTGATATGCAGCCCATTGGGAGACTGAAACAACCGTCTGTCTCCATCAGTACCCAGAACACACAAAGAAGCAACATTCTCTCTGGTACTTACATTTTCCGGGACTTCATACCCACAAATAGTCGCCCCTCCTGGAGGAGTAACTCTTGGCAATCCGACTGGGCTTGGAGGGAAGCGTCGTAGGCCCTCATTGAGGCATGCAAAGAGATATTCCAGCTTGTTGGCAGATACCATAGTAATTTCATCCTCATTTTGAAATGTTAACCGGACCTCGTCTGTTGCCTTTCGCATAGCCTCTGGATTATCAGCCAACAAAGAGACAGTAGCAGTCAAGACACTGGAGCTGCTCTCTGAACCTGCTATAATCAGGGTTTGCGCATTCGCCAATAGCTCGTCAAAGGTCTAGTGTTACGCCAGTTAGCCTATAAATTGGAAAGTGAAACCAAAAGCCATACCAAAGGATCCTTCAGCTTAAGGAAAGGTTCAAATAGATCGTCCTTTATTTCCTCGTTACTCATGCGAGATAGTAATTTTTCTTTTGTTAGCTGCTCATTCAAAACCTTTCCTTTTAGAATAGAACTATTTGTAATAATCTGAACAAACTTTGAGAAGCCCAAGTACATTAGTGACTGTATAACTGCAATCTCCTTAATATGGTGTGTCATGGCTTTAACCCATGGATGGTATGATGAGTGCTCTAGACCACCAAAGTCAGACCCAATTCCAAGGCTGCCGATCATATCAAATGCATAGTAATTAAATAAATCGCGGAAATTAACAGGCTGGGTCCCACACTTAGAACCCTCATGTAGTTTTCGTATTAGAAGATTCGTATAATGTTGATAAGTAGGTTGTTGCATGCGCAAGGCCCGTTCAGAGAATGCTGGGTTGATCTGACGTCGAAATGGACCGTGAACCTTCTTGTTCACAGTAAGGAGGGTATCTGGGGCACTAGGCCCTCCAAAACGATAAAAGTTCTCATACTTCTGCATTTCTATGGGTCCATCAGGGCTGGTCAGGGTCAAGTAGATATCTTTCCATGCTTGCCCGCTAATGAAGGATAGCTCGTTGGGCGAAACTCGTACAACAGGACCATAGGTGTCATGCCAAGATTTGATATTAAACTGAAGTGCTCCCGACAAGAACTTGAAGTGACGGTAGAGCGGAGTAGCCCGACAGAGGAACGGACCAGGAAACTTGCGCAATGGGTGGAGGAAAACATTGTATAGTGCATGTGCGACGCAAATAATCACCACCTATATAATATCTAAGCGTCAATACGGAGATAGTTAGATTTCTTCAGGGCCGCCGTACCGCAACGGTGAGCAAGGCCAGCGTGTGATCACTCGCGATACCCATGATCGTAAATCAATAGTTTGACAACACGAGGTTCGGTATGCCGTCCCGGGGGGTACGGTTGTGAGGTGCACGGCACGAGAGATCGGCGGTACAAGTTGGATGATTGCTAAGAGGGGAATGTCATGTTCTCTGCTCCCCTCTTATAGTGCAGGAAATGGTCAAAGCCACATACATAACTGGGCCGTCCCCATGATACAGTCATTACACCGATTGATGTAACGTCCTAAACTAAATTTCATAGGTTTAACTCCCTCCTCTCTGAGGAAACATGTTTACTTCGACATGAGGTCCTGAGAAGATGTACTGCGAGTTTCCCTCTTGTGAATGGATAGGACTGTACAATGCCCCATTGGTGTCTACCCTTCCCATCCTCTTTTGACAAGTCGCAGGCTTTCCGTTAGTATTCGGACATAAAACTTGATAGGTCTAGGCCACCCCTGCCTGCAGCTCATCCTTGTAGCGTCCAATCCTCCGATGAAACCTCCGGGTGACCGGTAATTCTCTCTCATTATTGACGAGACTAGGGCTTGGATTGTCACACACCTGCTCGCATAAAGCCACGAACGTGTTACTGTGTAGAAAAGAGCTTTGCTTAGCTAGCTCTCTGACGTGGCCGTTCCTCCAGCGGGTTGGGGGATATCGGAGCAGATGCAGATTCGGTGGATAAAGAAAGAAATACCGGACCCTTGAGAAGTAAGCAAACAGGGAAAACTGCCAAGCTTGGTCTTTTTGGGCTGATGCATATGCACTAGTTAGTAAGAAGCTAACTACGTGGACAGTTGGGGTCCAGGCAGAGGAGGTGCCAGTGGGACGGCCGTGTGGGTCCCAAGGTGCATGGGCCTGTTAAGGCACCTATACATCTAAGGTACGAAGGCAAGTGGGATTGGATATGGGAAGCTGATAGAAGAAGTAGACTCATTAGTTCCTGAAATGGAGTTTTAGAGGTCATAATGTCAGTATTCTCTCACTTCTTGTGTTCTCCGAGGACCCCTGCATGACACACTCGACGAATATCTTTGTTTGCTTCACTCCCACCCACCGACAGTCTTGCTTGTTATAGGCGAAGCGCTATGCTCGCGAAGTTGCTATACATCATCTATGCCGGCTTGGTTAGGTGTGATGACTAGTCGTTGTGCGTCGACTATACACGTCATCCCCATCAAGGAGCTGTTCCACCAATCCTTTATGACCTACAATAGCTGCGTAGCGAAGCGGTTTCATGAGAGAGCGGTTAGCCTGAAGTTCTTAGCAGAGCACACCCACACACACTCACGAGCATCAATAACTTTTGCCGGCCCTTGACAGACAGACCCGCTGTTAAGATGCAGTTGAGCGCTACGAGGCCTTGTAGCAGTTGTGCGAAGGTTCTTGGATCGGATAATCCTACTGTGATAGCTTGTAAGGTACATTACTACTGTTCTTTGATAACGGACGTGGCTCCAGAAACGGTCGAGATACCCTGGCTCAAGCCCCTCTCTGCATGCAGATATCAACCGAATACGAGTTCAAAACGACGCAGCTAGCGGGCGCCGTACGAATTTCACACAGCTGCCGCTGGGCTTGGTTTGCCGGATATCTTAGACCCTCGGTGTATATTGAATAGATAGGCTGTCCCCGCCCGCCTCATGCATGTTGGTGATCAACTCAATTCAATCCGCTACTACTGAGGGCATATTGAATTGAGTGGGCCTCCCACTGGATTTACCATGTGAAGTTGATCAACTGAAGCGCCTTGTGGAATCGAAGTGGGTGGAATTGACATCCAGTAGGGCAGTAACGTAATAATCAATTATACGTTCACTCCCGTCTCATTCTTCACATTAGTCGTCCCATGCCCTTATTCTACAGCCAACCAATCTTCCTCTCCTCCACTACCGCCCATGCTATTGCCTCTGGAGACCTGGCTGATGAGCACATTCTTATGTTTACCAATCATACCAAATGGAGCTAAGAATGGATGTATCAAGTTATCCTAGATATTATGGCTTTTAATTGACTTGGGTGGGGGGAATTATGTACTTATTGAGTATTATTATTGATTGTTAAGATAAATCCTTATAAAATAAAATAATTTCCTACATAGGAAAGTGTAGTCCATATGAAGTTAAGTTATCTCTATCTCTAATAAGGTAAACAGTCGAGCCCAATAGCTGCTTGAGGTCATACCTGAAAGCTAAGACTCACAGTTGCTTCCGGACATTGGGCGGACCAATCAAGATCTTCGCATTTAAATCAGCTTAGACTACTTGCTTTCTCTCTTAAACTCCTTAGAGCTACAGATCTTCTGAATACAGAAAAACCTTGACTAATCATTTCTATCTTTACATCTTTATAATCCTCCCATTCTGACCAGTTTGATTATCTTACTTAGGGATTTTCTTAATTGGCATTTTTATCTTCCATTTTTCTGCTTTTCCCACTTTAAAATGTAATTTTACTTCTGTAACGGAGATGATTATATACAAATACAAGGCATTGCGTATTTGCAGTGACTGCGATTACCGCTTGATCTTTTGGCTTAGATATTGTAACCCCGACACAGCTCCTTTACTGCCTAATTTTAATAATCTTGGAAATTTCTTATGCTTAGAATGTTACTTTTATAATTTTACTATTGGCTTAAAAGTACTTAATTATTGGTATGTATTTATAATATGCTAACTATTCATACAAGTAATTTTGGATTAGTTTACTTACTTTGGTTTTTTCTGGTTTAACTCGTGGAACCAGTAATGCATGTCGCTTGTCTGGGGACGCCACCGTCTGCCCGTTAACGGCGCCGTCGTCCTACACATAATCAACCTCGTTTTCGTGGCACTCCAACGAGCGCCGGACTGGCGACAAGGCAGGAATTCCAAAAATGGATGAACATGTCAGCAGACTGATGAGGCTGAATGAAACTACCGAATTTCCAACACTTTAAATGCAGTACCGGTACTGCATAGAGTGAGAGTGGAGTCAAAAACATGAGTTCATTGGGCAACAGACGCAAAACGTTCACTCGATTGGGGTGCGGTGTGGTCGCACAACTTTAGGGTCAAACCTCTGCTCTTGTTGGTGGACCATATTCATGTCATATAAGTACAGTGCAGCATGCGCCTCGTCTTTTTTCGCCACAGTTATTGATTATTATTGATTACCAGGAAGTATAACACAATAAGTTATATAAAGAAAGGGGAACAAGTAGTGCAACGATCATAAACATTTATTTATCATGATATCATACTACGATGTCAAACGCTAAGACTATCTGGCCCTCATTGCTAGCAAAGTGAAGGGTCTCCGAACGACTAATGAGCATCGCTTATGCATCGGCCTTCTTGACATACCTCTTACCACGCATGGCTTCAAGCCATATAATGCTACCAGCATGGACATTTTCCATGGCCTTGGCGAGCGCGGGGCTAAAGGCAGCGACTTGTTCAAGCTCGGCTGCAAGCTTTTCCTCGTTCTCGTGGAAGACATCGATCGATCGGCCAACGGCCTCGGGCAGGCTCATAGGGGTGGGTGAGTTGTTCTGGATAATCTTGGCGATATTTGAGTACTCGCAAATCTGGGCATGGTCCGCGTTCAGCTTGTACAAGTCAAGGACCACGCCTATGGAGATGCCGCAGTAGCCGTAGATACGACGCATGGTATCAGGGGCGAAGTCGTTGAATTTGAGGTAATCACCCGTGAGTTCGGGGTTCGTAAAGGAAAGGGCGAGGAGCATTACGCCCATAGCAGTGTTGGTACGTCGATAGACGAAGTATTCATCAAGCGACACCACTCGTTTCTCCGACTCGATCTGTCGTAGGGCAGCAGTGCAGTTTCTCCAAAGGTCTATCTCTTCCCTGGTGAGACGAAGAGCCTCGGGATGCCAATCCTCATGAGTGAAGAGTCGATGCATGAAGTTGAGCCCCTGGTGATCCTGAGGAGAACCTGCCACTCTAGCCTTGATAGTCTCAAGCAGATCAGACACGAAGGTCATGTCGGTGCTGTTGTCGATGAGATCATCAAGGAAGGCCCAGGCAGAGTAGTAGTCAGCGACAATGCTAACCCTATCCATGTTCCCACTGGGATAGATCCAGGCGCAATAGAGACCGCCACAGGCCGCGAAGGAGCCATTGTGTGAGACGATGTCTTTCTCGGACACCTCCTTCAGAGAGCGTTCACAGCTCTCCTTGGAGTAGGCATACAACTTGGCCGTGTCAGGATGGCTCCAGCCCTCAAGTTTGGAGCCTATCACGGGCACTCTATAAAAGGAATTGGCGACTTCCATGTGGACTGTTATGGACTCAAAATATATCAATTGAAGTTTTAGGAACTCTGGAATGAAAATAATCAAGGATAAATCCGTATTTGTCTGGGCTCTTGAGGAGTCTATTCTTGACCTTATACCGTCCCAGACGGGCCTTGACAAAGGTCCCGGAAACGTAATGTCATGGTTCCACGGATCCACTGTCCCATGTTCCTTCGCCGAGATGTTTGAATCTTGCTATCCACTTCAATCGTTGCGATAATTAATCACGCAAGTTCCTTCATGCCATGAGTCATGGTATCCTTGGAAGTTGGTCTCATATAGCTTCACACTAGTTCTCATGATATGACAAGTTGATGCATCGTCGGGAGTCTAACAGTCTGCAACGTAACTCCAGATTATAACGTGTTCATCACTGACTTGCGGGCGAGCTTGAAGAATACCGAAAGTTTTTTGGATGTTGTTCAAGGGTATATTGACTAGAAGCCAGGGTAAGATAAGAAGTGTGTGTCAAGCAGTCGAGAAGTTTGAGTGTCGGTGTTTAGTCGCGGCTAACAATAGATCCGCACCATCCGGTCGGTTTGCTGCATCGCTTCGAATACGAACGATGCCTCATAAAGATATGCCTGCACCACTAGGACAGTGGGTCTACTGCCATCTTCGCGCCCGCTAAATTGAAAGTGGAGGCGCTCCGCTGCGGCTATGGAGCTTTGCATAGTTTCCAAGGGCTCTGGCGATGCCACGACTGTGACACATGGTCTCAAGGCGAACCGAACTCTGCAACTCTTCCCCGCGTTTTAGCCATGCCCACACTTGTTTCGCTGCCACTGGTTCCAGATGCTTGAATCTCCTCCCATCCACCGAGTGAATGGAAACTAGAGGGGGTCGAGAGGTAGGCCAACCAACGTAGATGCCCAACCACCGTGGCAACCACCCACTCCCGGCCCGGAGAGGGGTCTCCTCCGCTTTTGGCCTTTCAGCTGGTACGGAGATGGCCGTTATCCATGGCGCGAGGATGTCTCCAGCAGATTGGGCCAAAGCTAAATACCCAACCCATCTCTTTCGATGCGCTAAGACTACGACTTCGTACCCCGCTCCACATATCTCCATGTACAGATTACAAGTGGTGGTGACATCAATATTCCCATTCAAAGTAACTATCTCAAACACCCTCGGACGCCATGGCACTCGAATGTTTAACGCTGCCGGGGACGCCCCCGGAGACGCCCCCGGAGACACTCCCGAAGGATTCCAAGTTTTCTCGCCCGAAGACCTAGTCAGCCACAGAGCCAACGGCAGCAGCCACGCCAGACTCAGAAGGGCTGTTACCATTGTAATGTAGCCCTTTGTACCTAGAGGGATTGTAAGGATTTTCTACCACAAGTTAAAGTAGGTGGGAACTGATGTACTTTGCATTTGGGAGGGCTTGTCTGCAGTCTTAGCACACCGAAAGGAGATACCTCTCGTACTATGTGCTGCGTCCCGGCAACAGTGGTGACAGCGCTCCGAACAATACAAAATACTACCAAATCAAGCCAATATAAATCAATGCAAAACAAAGAAATATTAAAACTATTCGAAATAATACTGGCCTGCCGTTTTGTATTGGTAATTTCGGTATATTTTGGTAAAATCCCCCTGTCAGTTGGTCATCGCATAAGTGCTTCCCAAGATCCAAAAGACCACTTTTCCAGTCACTTTTGCAGATGGGCCCATCGCCAACATCGAGATGGCGGAACCCAATGATCCGTTTTTCGACGATTGCTCGTCGATGTTGAGCCTGACGCCTAGCCAGTCTGCTAATCAGTCTTCCGGCTCTCTCACAGACATCCCGCACGCCGGTGGTGCCGCCTTTTCAGTTCTTTGCTGAGCTCGCAGCGTAAAGAACCAACGTGATGATGATATCGACGAAGCAAGCCTCCCAAGTGCAGTATGTGATATACTGAAGATGCTAACTAACAGCAAACCCTATATTTAAGATCGGAGTAGGTGGACTGAAAACGGAAGAAAAAGACCCTGATCGAACCGTAGCTATCACGTTTCGTCAAGCTCGATCGCGATCACCGAAACTGTGATGAATACTGGCTCTGTGACCTCTGTGATGAGCAGATTATAACAACGATCACCCCCCCCCCCCCCCCCCCCCATAGAGGTATGATTTCTGGACCGCTAGACCACCTGCGGCAGCATCACAGACTCCTTTGCTCTCCTACCTCTTTCGTAGAGAGAAGCGATTCGACTGATTCTGAGGCAAATACGCGCCCACAGAAGAGTCAGAGGACTCTACGGGAGAGCCTGCGGAAGGTTGTTGTGAGTAATTGACGGGGCAAACTTTCCGAGATACACTGTTAGGCTGAATATCGAAGGCGAATATTCCCTTCTCTGGAATCGAACACCCCCTTTTCGGCTAGCGTCTCTGCGTGTTAATTAAGGACCTTGTTCAGGAGCTACTCCCTCTGTGCAGATATACTATCAAATCATGGCTCAACGCTGAGGTCGAACCACAGAAAGGGCTCCTGAAAACAGAGCTCGCCGCCTCCCTTACGAGAAACGTCTCTCTTTCGATCTCTGGACCTCCCCGAGTCAATACACACCCCTCGGTATCGCCTCTTAACAGCTCCAATCTCGCTTCCTAGCCCTCAAACGCGCACTCAGCAGTCATAGTGGTCAGAATCTGGGTCCAATTTTACAGAGCGTAATCTAAGGTTTCGCGATTTCCGAGACTCTCGACAACTTGACCGCTGATAATGCAGAATCGAGCGACGGCCAAGTTACGGAGCCCTTTTGCGGTCTTTCAGGTGCAGAATCTGCTACTGAAGAAATCGCAGAGCTTAGCGCTCAACGCAGGATTCACTACGTTAATCACCAAACAAACCTCGTCGCAACCAGATTCCTCAGAAGCTTCGAAGAAGGAGGCACTGAAGAAGCTTGATTCTCATTCAGAGGAGTATAAATCTTTGCTAGAAGAGCTCAAATTCCTTTCAAGACTGTTCTCAATCGTCAGCAATTCAAACGTTACACAAACCTGATGGACTGGATCAGAAGATCTACGCAGCGGAGAGAGCCGTATATCGATCTTACCTACGTAAGGTTATGGAGGAGGAGCTCCTTGGATTCGGCCAAGTCCTCTAGAACCTTCGCAACCATGGCGGGTTGATGGTAAAGCAGGATATAACGGTACGAGATGGAACTCTTTCCTCGCCTCTGCAAGGAGGGTGATGAAGTTCAAAGATCCGATCAAGGTTTTCCAGAGGAGGACATTTCAACAGAGGGACCCCAAACGCCGCCTCCCTACGGAACACATATGGCGTGACGAGGACTGGTCTTTTCTCGCGATCGCGATTGAAATACTCACGCCGTGTTAACGGCTCACGAAGCTGTTCGAAAGCAGGGCGCCTCATTTTGTGGAAGTAGCGGCTTCGTTATACTATCTCCTCGATCACGTCCGCAAGAAGAAGGAGGTCTACGCCGACGGGCTTGTCAAGCAATAAATAACCGGTCCTGACTGTGCTGGCCGCTCAATATTCATTGGTGACGAAGTTCCGGCTCTGCGGCCGACCACGCCGCCGGAATCTCAGTCGTAGCGACCGCAGCGCGAAAGATGACTTCCGGAGCGGTATGAGGGTTGCACCATAAAATTACCTGGCACCATCCTAGGCAATATTATGTGCGAATCTGGCAAATCCAGCGAGTCCGAAGATGTTACCTTCTCTAACGATAAGAACTTTCTCGCTTTGCGTGCCAGTCTTGCAGTAGCGATCTTTAAATTTGAGAAATACATTACTACTCTCGAGCGCTCGCCTGCCTGCTGGGCAGCGATGATCCTGCACTCTGGCCTCAAAGAAGCGATGGATTGAGGAGAACTTGGATGAAGAACATGCTAATCACGTGTTTTCCATCTTAACGAAATTCTTCGAAGACGAATACAAACTTGACCTTCGAGATGACCAGCTGGTTGATCAAGTCCGGCCATGTTATCCCATCGATGAAGACGACTTCTACGATAAGCCCGAGGACTTAGCACTGAAGGATGGATGGGCTTACTTCTCGGTGTCGTTGTTATCTGCGAAGGACCGATTAGAATGGTGACGGTAAGCACCGGGATTCGTTGCCACGGCTAGCAAAAATGGTCTTCGATATACTGTCAATTCCGACCACTTCGTGTGAGTGTGAGAGAGCTTTTAGCCATTGCAAATTAGCGGTATCAACGTAGAGGCACAGTCTGAAAGATTCAAGAATCGAGGAAGCTCACGCTTTGCCTAAAATTTTGGCTGGGGGGAGATTTGAAGCACGTGTTTTGCTGACAAATCTTGTGACGGTTGGCCGTCTCCTACTTACTAGGCATTTGATAGCATTTTGGTGATGTCCAATATAAATTAATACCAAATCAACATCAGCCTGTATTGGTTATTTTAGAACGAAAGAAAATAAAACAGCGCTCAATTTTGGGTTGTCTTGGTGTGTTCAGAGCGTCACACCATGGCGATGGCGAGTGGCGGGGGGGGGGGGGGCGGTTAATTTGCGCGACAGTGGGAGGGCAAAAGGCCCCCCCCCCCCCCCCCCCCCCCCCCCCCCCCCCCCCCCCCCCCCCCCCCCCGGACAAAGTGCGCGACATTTGGAGAGCAAAAGGACCCCAAGTGCCTCTGAATCATCCCATACCGTGTTCCCGGTATCCCTCCATCTCTTTGTGATCATGCAAGCCCCAAACCCAGGCCTGTGGGATTGGGATTCCCGAGGGTCTGGAACGAACGGGTTTATTACTGGGGGAGGAGGGGAGGGTAATTATGACGTCCATGTCCAAGCGCAAAAACTACCGGGGCTTTTCTCAAGCCCTTTTGCTTTGTTCTAGACCGGCCTTCTGCTTTCTCCTCTACTAGAGCTGACGCCCCTTTTGCATTTTCCATGCCCAACAAAAAGTTCATTCGGTCGATGATCGTGCCGGCGTGTCGATCTTCATCTCTAAATTTTCGGAGAAAGCCTAATAGTCTTCCTTGGGGCCCCGCTTAAAGCTTTATCGCATGCCCTTACCACAGCCGCATATTAAGGTCGCCTTTCCCGTTGGATGATTGT
This sequence comes from Mariannaea elegans, assembly GCA_930272665.1. Classification (NCBI taxonomy): domain Eukaryota; kingdom Fungi; phylum Ascomycota; class Sordariomycetes; order Hypocreales; family Nectriaceae; genus Mariannaea; species Mariannaea elegans. Next base: position 20,025 of record CAKNEU010000101.1, read on the forward strand.
CCCTCTTTCGCTTCCTGCGAAACGACCACACCTTGCTGCAGACCAGTACGGTCGCACGGACACTTGTGGCCAGCGGCGGAAATGGAGAGCCAACAGCAGCAGCAGTACCCGGGAGGAGGCGACGACGATGAGCACAATAATAATGAGCGAGATTTTGAGTTTACCTTCGACTGCCCCGTGACCGAGACCGGCGGCGGAGGCGGGGTTCAAGGAGGGAATGGCAGCTTCATTGAGCCAGATGTAGGCACACGAATCTCTCTCGTCCTGGCCCTTTGTGTGAATATTGTGAGCTGACAAAACCAGTCCATCTCCGCAACCATGTCAGCGCCTTCCATCCGAGAAGCATCGTTGACATTGATATTAACTGCAGTGATAACAGAAATTATTCGGCCTCACTATCAGACAGCGTGCAAGCATTTCCCGAGGAGTTTGGCCGAACTTATCACGCCTACCGAGCCGGCTGTAAGAAATTTCAAATTCTGTCCATGGCTCACCGCATTTCCACTAACCTGGCCATGCAGCATACGCTTTTCCCAATGACAGCCCGGAACGAGAGCGCCTGGAGTTTCAGGGCGAGTGCATGATGAAGCTCTTCGGCGACAAGCTCTATTTTGCTCCGCTCTCGCCCTCCAGGTCTCCGCGCGCCATCCTCGACGTGGCCACGGGCGTAGGCGATTGGGTCGTCCAGATGGGTGACTTGTTCCCCGATTCCCTCGTCATTGGCACCGATCTATCTCCTATCCAACCAGGCGACGTGCCTCCCAACGTTCACTTTTATGTCGAGGATTCGTAAGTATCTCTCCAACCACTTTGCTGACATTGCCGATGCGAGTCGCCCTTAGTGCCATCTCATCTGACTATCTTTACCCTCACGTTTAGGACTGACCCGTGGGATTTCTCGCAAAAATTCGACTACATCCACACGCGAAATACAGGCGCCTGCTGGGCCGATTTTCAGACTCAGATTGCCGAGCAAGCCTTCGCTGCGCTTGATTATGGAGGCTGGTTCGAGTCGCAAGAGATTGATTGCAACGTCTGCAGCGACGATGGCACCCTCGATCCCAACGGAGCCGTAGCTGCCTGGTCCAACGATCTTATCACGGGATCAGAGCGGCTTGGTCGCCAGGCCACCTTAGGGGCCACCCTCAAGGAGGTATTTGAGCGAGTTGGCTTCGTTGATGTCCAACAACGCATCTTCAAAATGCCCATCGGAGGGTGGGCCAAGGACCCCCGTCTCAAAGAAATAGGATTTATGTGGGGAGCAAATCTCTTGGAGGGGCTAGCTGCCTTCTCTTACCAGCTCTTTAACAAGGCTTTTGAACGGACAAGCGCTGAGACCGAGGTAAGCCTGATTTCACCACGCTAGGGCCACGGACAAGGCTTCTCACAAGTTTCTCCTTAGGTATCGCTGGTTAATGTTCGACGGGATCTCACTAACCCGCGAATACACACCTACATGCCAGTCTTCGTCGTATGGGGAAGAAAGCCACATCCTGGCGAATCGGCTTAAAAATAAAAGTAAGGCGTTCGGGAGTCGAGGCAACTCCGCCAGGCTATATATAATTACCGTGAATGTCTGTTTGGTTTCAAGATACAGGAGATGTTGCCACGCAAATAATTTTCTTCATCTCATTCTCACTCGCCGGAGCTCAGAATAGTCTATCCGCAGATAATTCGCTTGTTACAAAGGCCGGGAAGCACACAGAGCCTGCACTAAGTGGATGAGGGTTTCTTTATCCGCGGGCATTGCATGTATTATAATAGCCCTAGTGCTCTATAGCAAAATTCTACTCGATTTCCAATTTTTTGCACTAGAATGACATGAGATACTTAGAACTCATTTTAGCCAAAGCGTAGAATTTCTGTTAAAAATGGGCTTACAGGGAGACTGTAGATCAAGACAAGGGGTAGAGTTTAATAATGAAGGGGTAGACTTCATTTACACCAGGGGGTAGGTATTAGATCAGGGTTTGAAAATATAGTATAAATGAATGGATAAGATTATGCTGCCTGGGAAGATCACGAAATTGGAGTAGTAGCCATTAGATGAGGTACGCGAATACACAAATGCACGTTACATACAGTACTGCTATAGAACTTCATTCTAGGAGAAGATACTTTCTTAGCTGAGAGAATAATAAGTAGGATATTCCCACCTATAGCAATGAATTTTATTTTACAATCTAGCGCACCTAATATAATCTATCTATTCGTCATCTTACAGAGATATCGCATTCTTGTGTGCGAACCATGCGGACTTGCCTCCCTTTCCGAAGAGGCCAACACGCACCTCAAGACACGCCACCGAGATATAATACCGGAGAAGCGGCGCACAATGATAGAAGAAATACAAGAAATCCTCAACACCCTAAGAAACCCGTCTGAGCTTCGCCAGAAAATGCGAGACCACTGTAGGAGAAACATGATTGGGAGAACCGAGAAGCAGAGGAAGACTGATATCGGGTGGCTCCATCCTCGTCTCGGTACTACCTTGGATTGAAGGCGTCGCGTGTCAGCGGTTCATCCCCTCTAGAGCGGGCAATAGATGGTCCGAAGTCCGCTCAAGTGCGGGGCAGCCGGAGGAGCTGAAGCATTAGGTCCATCATAGAGGCCCAATCTGCAAGCCAGGGTCTAGAGTCTCGGCCCCGTCGCCAGTCCGGGTTTCGTCGTAGTCCAACGAAGCGAGATTGTATGGAGCGACGGCGCCGTACACGGGACATTGGTCTCAAACGAAGATGAGCTGTGGACAAGGAATGTAATTGGTGAAGCTAGCATCCTTGAACCATTAAATCACATCTACCAATCATAATTTATACATTAAAAAGCATACAAGTTTAATTTTACTGAGGCGGAATATTATCCATATAATGACTGCACAAACATATGTACTATTGCAAACATAATAGATGACAGGTTAAAAGGATAGATGGTGCTTAGAGTAGACTTGAGCCATGGTTCGGTAGGGACGATATGAATGAGTCATTAAAAAAGGTGCAGAAAAAAAGAAAAGAAAAACAAGCCACATAAACATGAAAAGGGGGAAAGAGGAAAGCTCAATGCAACACTTACGTAATATGTACACATGCACATATGTACATTTGCATAATTCAACGTACACCAGACTTACATATACTTACATAAATACATACCCACTGACTCACTAACAATACATGGCATCCATCCCAAATCCATACGTCCAAAAGGCAACGGGGAGACTCCGCCAAGACAGGTGAAGAAGGCGATTTCCGCCTTGAAGCAACAATTAGTCTACACAAGCCATTACGGTTGGTAATCTGTCCCCGATGTGGGATATATACGCGAAGCCCGAGGCCAACACGGTTCAGGCTCATTTCCGCAGGCGGGATCACTTGGTACGGTCCCAACTACAGCAGATACTGAAATTCATCAAATCCTCCTCAGCCTGGACGCTCAACGACTCAACCACGGTTGTATCATCCGTTGCCAAGGGATAAAAGAACACTTTGGGATGGCCGGGAGGTGGTTGTGGCACTCTGTGACCCTGTGATGGAGGTACGGAAGACTGAGAGGAGAGCGTCACTGAACCGGGTGCAGTTGTACATTTCTGTGCATTTCTGTGCATAGCTTGGTACGAGCAGATAAGGGAGCAGTGAATGTAAGATTTGGAGGTTGACTTTTGATAGCTATCAGATTGATATGACGAATAATGACTAAAAACAAAGTACATTAAATTTGCTATTATATACTTGAATGAGGAGAACAGGTAGAATTTATTTACATATGCAAACCGTTCTGAACAGAGAGCAAATCGAAGAATGTCCAGACGATGGAAGAAGAAGACCTAGTGATTCTCAAACCTATGGCGGTAATAGTGCAATCCCGTCGCCAGTCATCTTTAATTCATCCCCAGACTGTTACATCCAGACCAGAAGCATGTGAAGCTTCAAATCTGATTACGCAACAGACACCAGTGGCTCGATCTGCTATATAAACCTTCGGCTCTAATTACAGACAATAGTTCGAAGTTTTCGGCATGAATACTATGTGCTGGAACTAAGCTATAGAGGTCCCTGCCCCCTTCTTTAAAGAGCGCTTTACATTAGTAATTTAGGTTAATAATTTGATTATACCTCTTCTATCGGGCAGTAAGTTTCCTTATTTCCATAGCTCGTACAGTTTTATTGGGATCAATTAAGAATACATTATTAAATATTAAGTTATCGAAATTACACTTGTCGTCTTTATAATGGGATAAGAACGCATTTCTAGCCCGGACAATAGACCAATTACCCGCTAAGGCAAGAGATCCAGCAATAATTGCAGTTCCCTCAATTAGCTTACTACTTTACATCGATATATAACGCGGGCGCACACGAACCCCGTTACAGTCTTGGTGATCTTCAGTGTATGAGAAGATGAGTTTTGGATCAGAGGCAGTACCGACGCCAGAAGTAGATAAGAGATCAACTCTGTTGCTGCGTAGAGGCCAAGACGAGGCAGACATGGGTGTTTGCTACTTCTTTAGCTAGTTAGACTTCGGTGTGTTGCTTAGTGTGGTAATAAAGTTCCAGGACGCCGTTATGAGAGCAACACCATCGGCATGGATCCCCAAACGCCCAGTGCGGTTACTTCGTGAGAACTTGGGAAGCAGGAGAAACACCAGGCTTCTCGCCTACGATCCGAGAGGTAACCATATTATACCATATTAGAATTTTACAAATGGAGGCTTGTAATAAAATGCTGAGTTTAAATAATGTTAAAAAACATATAAAATATATATGGTTATACTAATTAAATAATTTTAAATATTAGATTTATATTTTCTACATGGACAAATCGCCATATTAAATATCATAATGATTATTTTATTAACTTAAAAAAAAAATTTAAACGATTAATAATTTAAGTTCTATATAATTACTTATATATAAAAAAAAGACTTTAAGTAGGTAGTTAAATTATATATAAATAATAACCCTTAAGATTAAAGATTATAATAATAGGAGGATTAAGAGGCAGATAAGACAAGAGAGAAAATTAGAAGGAGTATGATAGATTAAATATATAGATACTTAAACGTAGGGGCGAGTAAGTAAGTAGGCAAGTAAATATTCTAAAAGCGTATAGGAGACAAGAGAATCGGGTGCAAAGATAATAGCTCCTGGGGGTTAAATTGAGGTCTAAGTATAAGTGATAAATGGATGAAGGATTTGCTATTAGGAAAAACTTATCTGTAACCCTATCTACTGGTTTGGCCCTTAAAATGGGTGCAGATCGCGTTATCGATCTAAAGTATGTAACCTACAACTATCGCCAATAATTGAGGGAATATAGACGGCATTTCATGGAAATACCGCACCATCTACAACATTGAAATTGCCTGAGGCACGAAGCTGATTCCCGGGACCAAGCATCCTCCAAGTCCAAAGAACAAATGGCGCCGCAATCCACTGCACCCTAAGTAAGTCCCCTAGTGCTAGCAAAGAAGCAAACGCGTGGTTCTCGCCCAATGCAGCATCGAACGTGACATCCATCTCAACCCCTCCTACGACGTTACCGTTATTATCTTCGACGTTCTCACGGAGAAAGTATGCCAGATTGGCGCTCCCAAATCCGCCCCAGAAATGGAGATCATTGAAAGCCCGCTCAACATTGTTGACTAGAGGGTCCACTGCTATATCGACTGAAGGGGTGCCCGACGGTGACAATAATTCAAAGGTCTCCGTGATGCCAGGGAAGATCTCGATGATGGTCGTAATGTCTCGTTTTCCCAATGCGGGCGAAGGCGGGAGGGGCGCTTGTGTGATCACGGCGGAGTCGACATCAGTAGCAGACTTCGCGACCTTGACCATAGTAGTCGGAACTGGAAGTGCTTCTCGACGCCCCAAAGTCTGAATGCCAATCCCTGGCTGCGTTCCGATTTCCACAGCCCAAATTCCAAAGTTGTCTGCTGTGCCGCCGAACCCAATGGTTTGCGCACATTGCTGCACAACTGCATTGAAAGATGCTGACAACTCCAAACAAGAAATTTGGGTATCGACTTCTCGGGGTGTGGTCAATTGTGCAGTGACGCCGTTCTGGACGTGGACAATCTTGCCTCCGAGGCCGACTGTGATGAGTTTAGAACCCATGCCTGGGTTGCAGCCCACGGCTGACATCCAAGTGTTCATCGCCACTTGTGCATCTGCATTATTGACCGGCCTTTGTCCGAATTGGCCTTGGGTACAAGCAACACTGGTTGGATCTGCAAGAATGACGTTTGCAAGAAGCGTGGCCACAAGGGCTGGGTAACTAAAGATGCCCATCGCGGTGAGAGAGTGATGAGCTGAAGAAAAAGGACTAAAAGGAACCGTAAATGGACAAAAGTATAAGATTTGTTTATCTGAAGTTTGGAAGAACTCTGGAAAGGAAATCAACTATTGAGAACCAAAGCGCTTTCTATATACAAGATTAAATATTAAAACATAGCCTCAGAGATGCCAAGACAAAAATACGATATTTGAGACTTATTATACCACAATTGCTTCTTATGCCCGGATCGGCTCGTCTGACTGATGACAAAGGTACACCTGCTTATAAATAAGGTCCCTGAGGTAGCTAAAGTACCCATTGGATTAACTTAACCGGGCGTGCGGAGCTAGGCTCCCAGCTCTCCAAAGAGACAAAAAAGAAAATTTTACTATATTTAGGGCTTACTGCAGCACAATTGCTTATTATTCCCTCATTGACTTCTCTAAATAATAACGATAGTATATTTATTTATATATATGGTCCTCTTAGTAGCCAAAGTACCTACCTGGTTAAGTACTAATATGTGGTAATACAATAGCTTTTCTTAATGCCGAAAGTCTAGTATGCTAAGGTTGTAGGTTCGGACTATATACTAAGACCTAACCTGCTGGCTCATCTGACACCTTTGTTTACTCCTCTGGTTGGTAACTTTACAAGCTAAACGACTCTACCATAAACTTTACACTAATACCACTATTCTTCCTTGCTATCTCCCCAACTACGTTCATAACCTCGTCAATCATACCCTTCGGTCCAGAGACCAGCACACAAACCTTATGCCGTGATCCGTTGGTCAGCTCGGTCTTGAGGATTACCCTAATATACATTCTCCTGCCTAAAAAAATTTCCGTCTCAATTGAAGCAAGCGCACCTGTGCTTTGTATATTGTCTACAAGGGCCTGTGTCCGATAGCCTCAGTAGAGCTGGGCTCGACCTGGATGGGATTGCAGATATGGAAGTGCAGCGGTAATGCTAACTCTACCAGCAAGTCCAATTAGTGTTGGTGATTTATGCGCTGACCCGGATATAATGAAGAATTGTATCTAGTTTTAATTAAAACGGGAATCGTTTTGCAACTTTGCAAAAGTACGATCAGGCCACTCTGGGTGCGAATATAGAAAGTGATACCGGGTTGGAAATATTCCTTTGATGAGTGAGATGAGCTGCTAGCGTGATTATTGTCGCCTGAATATTCAGTTGCAGTGATGGATGTAATTGTGGGTTTCTTTTTAATATCGGTGTCGGACCTTTTTGGAGGGTTGTTGAGGAAGAAGGGGGAAGAAGGGTGGAAGCGATAGAGAAAGGGTGGTTTTCCCAAACCTGCCATGTAAGAGTGGGAAAGTAGAGGTACGTATGATCAAAGGAATAAATGTCGGGGGCTGTGACTTTAATATAGTCGTCATCAATCGCTGTAACCAAAGTAGTCTTCACTCCATGCCTTATAAGCCTTAAGACGCGGAAGACACGGTCGAAGGCCCAAACGGCCATGCATACAATTATCTACGTCTCATAACCCCAACTGTGCTAAAACTTAAAGATAATGTGCCAGTAGCAGCCCGCAACAATCAAAATGGAGATGATAACATGGTACGGCAGGAAAAGTTCATAGGCCTTCTTGCGGATTGGGGCAACTGATGTAGGAAAGAGGATTATTATGCCTAGTGTGCCGATGATGCCCCAATACCAGTATGGTTTTTGTGACTTTGAAATGCACGTCCCGTCCTTGCTATAAACGTCCAGGTAGATAAGACTGTGCGGAATGGCCTGGAGAGTTGCGATGGCGGCAATCCACCGATGAAGGAGGAGGAAGGTCGAGTGGGACCAGTTGGTCAACCAAATAAGGGGATTGTTTCTCCCACCGTAGAGAAAAACCAAAGGCAGATTGGCAAAGCTGAGCAATCCGAGGCGGTTGGAAATCAGCATACACATCCAACGCCAAACGTTATCGGAGTACCAAGTGTTAGGATCTGCGTATTCATAGTTAATGACAGTGTGTACGACGATAAAGTAGAAGATGAAGATAGCCTGGCTACGTTTTGGCACCTGAGCCAGGCCGAAGAGCCTAGGGGTGTCATGTTTGGACCCGAACAGTGGAGGGTCGATGATCCAAGCGTTGAACATGCGGATTGAGGTGTAATTGGCGGCATCTGTAAATGCCACCAGGCAAAGCAACAACTGGTACGACCGCATCGCCAAACTCGCAGCTCACAGGGTTTAAAGGTTAGTTGTACTTGCTAGTCCAACTCGTTAACTTGGCTCGTCAACTTGGTTTGTCAATCCAGCCTCTCAACCTGGCTTATTAGCTCGTCAATTCGGCTCTTCAACCAGCTCACTACCTCACTACCTCTCTAATGGTTGATGGTTGAGAAAACGTATGAAACATGGAGGTGAGCATCTACTGCAGAGAACTTCTGCACGCAGTACATGTTAAGGAGAAGGGAACATTCTGGGCTGATTCTTTTGAGGGTGTGTGTGTCTGAACTATAGTGGATAAAACGGTAGTAACTACCCCGCAGCCCATTTTTCCTTTGCCCCATACCATGGGCATTGTGGGTGAAGTTATTTGAGCCCACCGCAAACCCGAGCATATAAGTTCGCGATTTTCTATCACTCCTGAATAAGGACACAACCCAAAACATTAGTGTGAGTCGGGTTGCAACAAGTGGTGGGTGCTGTATGAAGGCGGTGGCAAGTATTGATGTTTAAATTTCGGGGGGGGGGGCACACCTTGCTCGATTGCTCGAGAATTTCCTATCTCTTCCTTATCCTAGATGCAACAGCGATGAGGTTTTAGTAGTGTAGTTGGTTTAAGACACGGCACAAACGACATTATTTTTCAGGTATGGCATATAAACCTAATAATCCCGCCAATACAGGCCGCGCATCCCAAGACAAAATATTTGTATCCAAGTATCTGCCGCAACCGGCTCACTACAAATTTTCGGCTTTTATTGCTGTTTCTAGTGTTCTGGGGCAGTATAGAGTTGAACATAAATGCCATTATCACCTGCCTGCCGCCTCTACGGCTGTACTTCTCAATAAAAAGCTCTACCTCGGGTTTTTAGATAAACAGACTGGAGATTCAACGTAAACCATCTCACACGCAGCAGAAGCACCGCTTAGTGCGTCAATTGGTCAACACGGGAAGACATTAAGGATTCGGTCACAAAAAAAGATGTAAATATTTCCTCCCATCTACGGCGGATTGTAGATCTCTAAGGACGAAGGGTAGAATATAGAACAATGGAAATCGAAGCCGAACTAGTCCGAGCATGGCACGTGGCTGGAGGGACTGAATTAATGTTTGTGCAAGCTCGAAAATGAACATGTTATTTGTATTACAAGATAACCAAGTTCTTATCCCAGAATAGCCTCATTGGTGTGGACCACCCAGCTCTACTTAGGGTTGATGTTGCGGCTATTGGCAACTTGTTTCTAAGGACCTTAGATGATCCTTTCTCTAGGGTGAAAATTTTTTCCTACTCACTATTGTGATCACCTTTGTTCCATCTTTCACGCAGATTGATTGAAACGACACCAAAAGGGACCTAACCCATCCACGGGTTCGATTTCCCACAGCAATTGAGACTGATCATTGGCCTTAGCATACTCAAATACAACAACAAACAGATTCATGTGATTGTCGTATACATGGCACACACACTATAACTGTACTAGCTTCGCGAATATGCTAGAAATAATACCAGGTCGAACCGTAACTCCTCGGTGACAGGCATTCCGACAACGTTTATCTTACCAAAGTTTCTTGTTACTTTTATGCTCTTTGATCTTGAATATCGATCGATTACCCCGCGCGGGATCTCGGACGGTAACATGTGGGGAACCCGGAAACCGGCAAAGTCGGCATTGGAGACTGGGGATACAGATGAGTCCGTCGGCCCAACGACCGTTCCGGTTCTGGGCGGTAGGAGCTGGTATCTACCATCAGATGAACGTCTGCAATTTAGGTAAGTATCATGTGGAGAGATAGGTGGTGTGATTTTGTGCGATCTTCAGCAGATGCTCATGTTCGGTGGCTATTCACCAAAACAGCGCCAATAAACGGTATCCGGTAATAGCAGCTGAATGGTGGCACAATGGTCAAATCAGCCTGATGGTAAAATATGGTCATGATTGGCCATATATCACATGCGACCGAGCTAGGGGAGAGGCAATACTCCTCGGCATTAGCACATATGTGTGTATATCACCTGTTGTTTAAATATTCATTCTGTTGGCTCTGAATAAAATACAGAAATACTGGCAATCAATTCATTAATATCCATTCTACCCTCCTAAAAATTTAAAGCAGATGATGCATTTGTCCCTGAAAAGTCGCATCTCAATAGCGGAAATATGCTTCTATACCCCTATTCTCTTGCTTGCGCTCTTCCTTGCTGTCCGCTATGGACTAGGACGAAACGCAACCTGGTTTTACCTCACTATGTTTTCATGCATCCGACTTACCGGTGCTGCACTTCAGCTCGAGACAATCAAGAAACCTCTTAGCATTCCTATTAATACTGGCAGCATGATCTTGCAAAGCATTGGTATTTCGCCGCTCATGTTAATGGTCCTCTCGATTCTCGGATGGCTGGTCTCTGTGATTGGGGTTTATCATAGAATCATCCTTAAGCCTATACATTTGTCATTTGTCCAGATGCTAGTAATCTTGGGATTAGCACTGGGTATTGTTGGAGGTGTCAAGGCTGGCAACCACTTTGCAGACACGTGGCACTTCCAAATGCCAGTTGAGGGCAAAGTCGGACTCGGCCTCATTTGTGGAGCCTTCGGATTCATGGTTTTATCAACTGTTTTTGTAGCCTTCAAGGTTTTATATATACCCTATGGGAAACGGAGATTGCTTGTGGCTGTTGTTTTGTCAATGCCATTTATATTGGTGCGCGTTGTTTATGGGTGTCTGGCAACCTTTACAACTGACGCTCGATTTAACCAACTTACTGGCACGACAAACTACTTTCTTGGCATGGCAGTTCTTATGGAGATTATCCCGGTCATCATATGTGCTGGGATAGGCTCAACTGTAAGTGCAATAAGGTGACAGGCATGATTAGTTCAAATCGAGTTCCGAGACCTAATTTAATGAACTGAATATTTTCAATTGCCAATGGAACAGCTGGTGCTCATTGGTCTTTCATTGTTGAAAAATGTACTGACGAGTATGGGAATAACACACACATGAAAATATATAATATTGGGCCTCGGCTCAAGCCCATGATTAAAACTAGCCAGGAAGCCTCATCGCAAGCAAGCTATGTGATTCGAATCACGACAGCACATCTAAATACACCGGTGTCTCCGTTGAATAAATGAGAATATTAATTGGCTAACTTTAGTTCCCAAGTTAGATTTATAGGAATACATATACTATTTTATTTTACTAGCTATAAGGATAGATCCTATTGAATAGTCTAAACTACCCTATTTAAGTCTTGAATGTAAGTTGTGTAGATTTGCCTTCATTTCCAATAAGGTTAAGATATACCCTACACCACTGGGGGGTGTCACAAGGATGATGAAAAGATAGCTGCGAAGCGGTCATTAAAAAATTCACTATCCTCTTAGGTTCCACTGAGGAATGAAGCCATTAGAAGCAGTACTCATAAAGTCGATCTATTCTACACGCTGAAATTAGCCTTTGTCAGAGGCGGCACAAACCAGGCAGTTACTGGGGAAAATAGCACTTCTCTCCGCATAACCGCCATAGTTTCAGTAGCACATAACTATGCTATAAATAGAATCCTCGTTGGTCTCAATTGGGTACTCATTATCCTCCATTAGATAAGCGTGCTAGAACCCAATACACACTTAACTCCTTAATTATCTCTTCAGACAAAGGCATATGTCAACCCTCGGATAAATTGGTCAGCGTATTATTGTTAGGCTTCCTTGTATTGAGATGAATATCATCATCATAGTCGGGTCATTTCCTAAGCCTTGAGAAACCTAGTTATTAGGGTTTCTATTGTCAATGTTGATGAATGAAAGTTGTGGTGTTGTGGCGTTCATAAGGTTCGGCATAGCTGAGGTCCCGTCTGACAGCATAGCCCACATTCGCTTCACCTAGGGTACAGCCAGTCCAAGCCGCATAAGCCACAAGGCAGATTTTAAGTGTTAGTGACCCGGCAGCTGGCGCACTCATTCTCAGCCTCATACCACTAAAGGATGCAAAAAGCCATTTCATAAGCTTTAACCTCGCTTTTCTCCAGGTCCTAAAAGGTCCATTTGGAGATCCGAAACACTCTAATTCATGTGGTCGTCCCATCAGACAAGCAGTATGCCCGTCACTATCCGTCCTTCTCCCAATAAAGTTAGGATTAATCAGGACTCATCTGCTACAACATGTGTGGATCTACTTCAGGCTTCTTTTGGGTCATGGTTTATTGACCTCCCTCCCTATTTGTCGGAAGGGAGCGTCAGAACAAATAAGCGAGTCGGAAAGGAAGACCGCCCTGTTCTACGGACATCATTTCAAGACGACTGGGGAAGCAGACCGTGGTTCCTTACAAAACAGCTTTATCAATGGTATTTTACGTGCATTCAATCAGGAACTTCATCTCGTACTGCGACCCGACGATGTGTGGCTCGCTATCCTGACTCAGTTCAGCATGTATGTAAATGGGCACGCAGAGGAGATGCGATCATTTTTTGTAGAGCACGAAGGAAAACAAAAAGTTGTTATCGATATCCGACCAGTTTCTCTGCTCGAAGCTGACATTGGTGCCCTCACACGCAGTCTGACAGACAAGGTTCAACAGAAGGTTGTTGATGAAGAACTACAACAATGGATGATGCCCAAGTTCACTACCACAACTGACGAAGACATCACTGTGGCATCATTTCTCATGCTAGGGACTTTGCAGCACTACTTGAATATTTTCCAAGGGGAGGTTGTGGTTTTCCTTCCGTAACATTATTGGGGGAAAGGTCTGATTGGGAGTCAATCCTCACTAGAACCAAGCGCTACGGAGATGAGATGACAGAATGGTACCAACTCCTACAGCCAATTTTGCGCCGCATGGTCAGTAGCTTCGACAGGCCAAATTCACAAAAAAACAACTGACTTTTGGATGCGGGTGTGTTATGAAGCTGGGCGGAATGGTTTAGGGGTCAATTGCGACGCTGTCCGGTTGGATCACAGCCTTTTGCTTCTGGGATGAAAGTGGGAAGCGTAATTTCGGGCTTGACGATGAAAAGTTAATCTTCAGTGGGACTCCTTCTATCTTCCACATCCTTTTCAACCTGGTATTTGGGGATTCGCGCCGCTTAAAACTTGACGGCATTGCGTATCCAGTGCTGAATCCTCTGTCAGTGCCTATCCTGGATGAACTCCTGTGACTTACCCATTCAACCAAGAGCCATTCTCATGGAAGATGAGCCATTGGATTATGCTTTGCGAGTCATACTTGACCGCATGGAAGAATAGTTGCATGAAAACCAATTCGGGGCGTAGCCGTTCGGACCGCTCTCGGAAGGCAATGTTGAACAGCTCGGTAGCAGCTACCCAGTACATGCCACGGCTACAACGAGCGAAGGAGCTGATATCGCGCGCTTCTGTTAAGTAGCTTCGAATCTGAATTAGAAGTTCAGTAGGGAGGCCTGTAGTACTGGCCATATTGACTATTGATCCCTCATGGATCTGGGGCATGGGATATGTGACGATTGTGGTTCTAACGTTAGGTACCTACTCACGCAGTTGAAGGTAAAAGGTAGGAGCTGCTTTCGCTGGCTTGATTCCTGCTTAGACTACTACCAGTTAGACTACCTTACGAGTGACGAGTCAATGCCTGGTTCAGTGATTACAGTAGCCAAGGGTGGAAGGCGGGGTAAGGCTTTTGGTTGGGCATTTTTGCATCCTGGAAGGTTATGAGACATTCAATGTCTGGTTGCTGACCGATTATTAGGCACTATTAGCCATCAATAGTACGTGATGTACCCCAACCCGTCAAGGTGCGCGTCTTTAGATGGCACGTATGCTTCTGGCGTAAAGACTGTCTGTGTTGCTGTGAGAAAGGACTACTCTTTGAGAAGCAGGATGGATTGGCCATTCATCCGAGACCCTGACTTAATCCCGTCCTCGCTAGAAAATGAATGTAGCCAATGTGGACCGAACTTCAATTACGATGTATGGGATTTAGCGTAGCTTTCGGGATCAATGAATATCTCAATTTCTCCGTTTCGAGTTCACACAGTTCCAAGCATAGTTCCCAAAGGCAGCAGCGGCCAGTCTTCTCGACTCTTGCCTGCCACTGTTCGTTAAACAGACGGGTCCTCCAATATGCACCAGTATTGATTGAATTGTGACTGCTGTAAACTTCAAGAGCTGAGAAAGGGCATGAAAGTATCTTTCCTCCATCTTCATCTTTATCTTCTAGAACCTCCCAACAATGGTTGGTTCTCGCCAGACTCGGTACATTGGCGAATCAAAAATCCAACCCCGCTGCAAATATGACACATTATAGCAATGACTATCAAGGCAGTTACGATATTGCGGTAAAATTCTTCGAGGCTATCGTGGAATATTAATACTCCCAGGAGTTTGTTAAGTGCAAACCACACTAGCCAGATTGGTGGGTTTAATGGGTGAGATCTCATTCGATAACATAACACTACGACAGTGGGGATGTATATGCTAGCCACCAAAAGTACGTTGGAAGTAGAAGGATATAGGAAAGGTCCATAAAACGGGCGCAAAAAATTATCAACGGCGTCGTCGTCACCTAGTCTTGTCAGTCATGTAACTTGCACCAGAAATGATTTCAGCCAACTCATACCATGTTCGTGGTCGAAATAGGATAGTATTGGTACTGATAGAATGTATAAGAGGTACATGGCGATATTTGTGACCAAGCCATTGTGTAGGGCATCACTTGGTGGATGGACTAGTGCCTCTAGTAGTTTCTTAACGTGGTTGGTGATGGTCGTTTCTGCATCTTGATCGGTGGGAGCGGATTCCATCTGGATCTGAACGTCTGCATTGCTAGGTATCCGGGGATCCATTCTTTGATCAACAGCATTTCCGGCTCGCATGACCACGAAGCGATGAGTCTGTTTTCTCCGGCAATGAAAGTTAGTCTCTCGCAGCGATAGACTTCATACAAGCGACTACAATACAACACAAACAATAAGATGTGGACTCACCTTAGGTAGTGTGGACTCACCTTAGGTAGTGTGGACTTCTAAATCAATAAAATAATGTGGAAGTGGTGAAAGGAACAGTGAATAATATAAAAAGTCGCACTTGCGGCTCAGGCAAAATGGAGGCTGAATCATAAGCATCGGTGGAATAACCCCCGCCCACCTCACCCCTCAGCCCGAGCCTAGGACTTTGAGTGTCATTAGGCAACACCTTCTACCAAGCCCCATTACCCCACACAGCCTTGGGTACAACCTGCTACTTGTGAGAAGCCAAGATTCGCCAAGGGATCCAAGTATACCGAAATATTGACAAACGCAGGAATACCGGTAGCACTGATCAGCAAAACGTCGCCGCTTATACTGAAGCGACATTTACAACTACATAAATTAGGTGGAGTTGAATGTACCTTTCTTTTCCTGCTCACTCACTGGCTGCGCCCTTTGCTTGTGACCCAGGTGTTGCCTTCTGACACTTAGTGGGATATGGGATTGTGTAGAATAATTAACGCTTGAGATCGATTAAGAATGACATCAGCATTTGTTTGCCTCCCAGAATTTACACCATTCAAAACTTGAAAATTATCAGCTAATACGCTGACCATATAAAGTCAACCTAAGCAACAAATTAATGCTTCACATTGTTCAAGTTCCTTAAATCTAATTTACTAAAGTCTCTAACTTTATTCAGAGATTCTAAAACTACCAAGCAATCATTCCTTATGTAGGTAGGCAAAAGTTCTGCAAGAATCCATAAATTACGACGATCGTTTCATTCAAGCTAACGCATTCCTGATAGTTTCCTCAAGAGGCTCCTGTTCCAAGCCAAGAAGCTCGTTCGCGCTGTTCTCGCCAGTGATAGCGTGGCCGGCCCCGTCAGCAAAAAGGTACTGCTCTAGGTATTGGATGAAGGCGCTGAAGTCATGCTTGGCAATCTTTTCGTCGCCAATCCTCTCCAACTCGGCACCTGTGGTGTGAGAGACATCAAATTTAGCTCCTGTCACCTTCTCTAAAGCTTTTAGGAGGTCGTTTTGGGTTGTGTTAATCCCTGCCACGGCGAGGTACTTGTTAGCGGTCTCAGTTGGCTTCTTGAGAATGGCAACCACAGCCTTTCCAATGAAACCCAGAGTACTGGCTGAGAAAAGCTCATCACCCGAGTCGACAGTGGCGAATTTATGATTCTTGGGGTCAACAAAAGTACTACCACGCTTAATCGTCTGTATCTCAGGTTAGGCATCTTAAATTAGTCAGGACAAACGACCAATGACATACCCAGTCAAAAAAGAGACCAGTGGAAAGGCCCGTCCAGGAAAACCACTCATGCTTGCCGGCAAGCTCGATTAAATAATCCGTGTTGCTAATTTTGGCTTTAAGAAGACTGCCAATCTTAGTGTCACGGTATTTGCGAGTCTCGATGCCAAACTCCGAGGGGATGAAACGGGGGACCTGGGCGGCAATGACGGCATCAATGATAACCTTTTGGCTCCCAGCTGCTGCGCTAGCAGCTGTAGAAACTACTGCATCCTGACCAGCAATGGCATTCTTCACTGATTCGACAGAGGACACATCCGCTCGCTTGATCGTAACCTCTTCAGGAAAGGTCGCTTTAGATTCATTACGAGTGATAGCTGTAACGGCAAATCCAGCATCCAGGAGCGCTTGAACAACCTTGGTTCCAAGATTGCCAGAGGCCTGAGAGAATTGAGAGTCAGTCGATAGGTCTGATGACGTTATTGGTAAGTGGGTGATAACATACTCCCACAACTGCGACCTTTTGGATGGCCATAATTGAGACGTGTTACTATTCGAGGTGATTATCGGTGAACAATAAGAACTTTAGACTTAAAATAATATTTATGAGAAATCGAGGGTGTTGAGAGATTTTAGAGCCCGTCCGTCCTTTTATGTTCCAAATATTGATGGCGATGGCATCATCTCGGAATGCGGGGTATGGATTCGGAACGCGTTATGGTCCACATGCCGCTGAATAATTGGCATGACGCCACGGTTGGATCCAATTCCGATATATTCGCACATAAAATGCGGGTGTGGCGGGCGCAGAGCTGTTCGTGAGGGCAAATCCGGTTGGAATACTCGGTAATGCTCGAGTTTTCATATTATGAAGGCTAACACTGCGCTTAGTAGCCTAACCTTGCAAGGCTAACTTGTTGGCGAACATTCGGTGATGATTTATTAAATCTTTATCACACAAGCGCAATTTTGAGTATAGTAAAGTATCATATAGAACAAGTTCTGTACCATGATGCGGACAACACGAGGGCTTAACATCTACGCTCTTGTTTCGAATGAGGGTCGGACAAGGGTGAACCCATTGCCAAAGAACTTGGGGAGCCAGAAAAAGCAAGTTGGTACAGATGTAGCGGATCTTATAAACAGTATAGCTATCAATATAACTTGGTTATACCAATCTATTTTTGGCACATTACTGGATGTAACAGTTACCCTTATTTGCTTAGACCTGAACGCCCTGACCTGCCTACCAACATAAACCCAGAGCGACTTGTGTTTGCCCGTTGGGAACCCGATCAGATCGCTACATCTCGGACTTTGCTCCAAACAGACAAGATAGTCTAGTTTACACGGTTTTTAGTATTCAAGGGCAGTTAAAAGTTTAAAATGAATTCTAATTTCTTATTGACTAGTCATCTTCCTTGACCATACGCTTCAGCTCCTGACTCCATCCCTCAGGGGGACAAGTGAAGCTCCAGTTGACCCATTTGCCGAGAATGTCCCGAGTCTTACTGTGCATCGGCTCATCTTGCTCCAATGTCGCCTTATTTAACGTAGGATGCGATAAATCCGCCTGCAGCAATTTCTTAGCTGCCTCTACATTTTCATTCAACTCGGAAGTAGAGCTGATGCCTGTAATTGTTCTCACACAGAATGAAGGGCTCGAGTTTTCGTGAGCTCGCCAGAGAGCATAACGTAAGCCAAGTGCAGCTAAAGTATCACCTTGCGTTTCTACCCACTCAGCAGCTTCTTGCGATGCGTTACGGAGTCCTGCTGGAGCGGGATGAGTATCACCTAGCTTGCCGATAGGGACGCCCCCCTTCCGTAGCAGTCCTATAGTGAGAGGGCTGGATGCGCAGACACAAAAGACACCCGCCTCTTTGAGAAGTTGGAACCCCTCCGTCTCAAGCCGCGAATTCTGGAGAGTGAGCTGGCCCCAGATTTGCGCGACATCAATGCATCGTCCAAATTGCTTGCGAACCAGGCGTGCGCGATGTGCCAGAATGTCGATGCGATAACCTGAAAGTCCGATGTACTTGATTTTTCCCTGCTCCACAAACTCGAGGAGAACGCCTATTGCGTCCATGGTGTCCTGGTCAGTGACGGACTCAATATCGTGGCAGAAGACGACGTCGAGAAAAGGAGTTCTCAGCCTCTGTAGTGATCTCAAAATGGACTTTCGGACCCATGATGGAGTGTAGTCGAAATCTTCTGCTGCATTGCGTCCAACCTTGGTCATCAGAATATAGTCTGATCTGGAATACCGCTCCTTAACACGGGGGCTTGCGAGAGCCGTTCCGAAAAGCTCCTCCGAAGGGTCATAAAATGGCGACGTGTCGATTGCGCGCAAGCCAAGATCAAATGCCTCTCTGACAATGTCCTCCACAGGGATTGAAAATGGATCTGGGTGTGTCTGGTAACTGAAGCCTCCAGCGCCGCCCAGGATAAGCGGGGGCAAGCGTTCTGCCAGAGGGTGAGGAGCAGACATGTGAGCTAGAATCAGGCGAGAAGACTTGGGTTGCGGTCAGATCAAAGAGGATTACTTCCAGCCTCGAAAATCTGCTCATATGATCCTGGACAATGCTTTAAGGCCAAGCTGGCCCTCTTGTCTTCCCGCCGAGCCCAAATCACTACCCCGCATACGGCACCACACAACCTCCGTCTATGGAAGCACGCTCTCGGAAAGCCAAATACAAAAGCAGATAACTAGACGATGATTAGAGGGCCCACCCATTTCCGTCACTGTGCGATTCAAGTTTGCTTGCTGATTTTGCAGCAATGCCCCCGCTGTAAATTGGCCTCGGCCTTGGAAACGTGGGGGATCGGCAGACTGGACTCGCACCAAATCACCACCTGAAAGCTGGTCAGACAGGGAAATAACGTCCGGTGACAAAAAGGCAAATTAATCCGCGACGAGAAAACTGGAAGTCGGCGATGCTCACCTCTAAGATCTGATGATAGATACCGTGTATTGTTTGTACTAGTTGGTTCTCAGCATAATACTCGAACAGCAGTTAGTAAGATATACACCTACCCATCGTTCAAACACAAGCACACGGACCAAGAAACTCGACACGATGGCTAGTGCAAATGAGATCCCTCGCATCACGGCCGTGCGGACATTCCTCGTCGCACCCGACCCCAAGAAATCGAAAGAGGACCAGCCAGGACACTGGCTGTACTATCAAGAAATCGCAAACCCCATGTCCAAATATGCCAAATACAAGGACAAGCGCGAGAGCTGGGGCGTTGACGTCCTCAAGAACTTTTGCGTAGAGATCGAGGCATCAGACGGCACAAAGGGTTTCGCCATCGGCCACGGAGGCTTCGTTGGCTGTTTTCTGACGGAGCAGCATTTCAAGCGATTTCTGCTCGACGCTGACCCCCGCGACACCAACGTCATCTGGGACCAGATGTACCGTGGCTCACAGCACTACGGTCGTCGTGGCCTAACCATCATGATCATCAGTGTTATTGACCTCGCTCTATGGGACTTGCTGGGCAAGATCCGCGGTGAGCCCGTGTACAAACTCATTGGAGGACAAACCAAGGACCATCTGACGGCTTACTGTACGGGGCCGAACCCCGACATTGCCCGTCAGCAGGGCTTCTACGGCGGCAAGGTGCCGCTACCCTACAGCCCAACGGAACCCAACAGCTTGCAGAAGAATTATGACGTGCTGGCAGAGCATCGAAGGAAAGCGGGCGCTGGGTTCCCGATAATGGTGGACTGTTACATGTCTCTTGATATACCGTATGCCGTTAAGCTCATTGCAAAGTGTGCTGACCTGGACATTGAATGGTGGGAAGAGGTGCTCAGCCCTGATGACACAGAGGGGTACGCCAAGTTACGACAAGCCTTACCGGGTGTTCGATGGGCGACAGGAGAACACGAATACACGCGGTATGGCTACCGCAAACTCGTCGAGTCCAGACTATTAGACGTCTTGCAGCCCGATGTCATGTGGTGCGGCGGCATGACCGAGCTGCTGAGAATCGCGACACACGCTGCAGCCTACGACACGCCTATTGTGCCGCACGGTACCAGTCACTACACGGTACACTTCTGCATGTCGCAGCCCAACTCTCCGCTCATCGAGTACGTGGCCTACTCACCGGATGGGAAAAACGTAGGACCAGTACATGGAGACTTCTTCGTTAAGGAGCCGCTGCCAACAGATGGGATTGTCAAGCCTGAGGAGTTCAACAAGCCAGGATTTGGACTGGAGATTAGCCCACACGTCAAGCTTGTGCCGGCTCGGGATCTACTAAAGCCTTTCTATGACATATTTGGAGAGCAGCAATAAGGCACAAGGCTAGAATATTACTCTATACTCTACTTTTAGTCGATAGAAAATAGAAATTTAATCTCTCACAGTCTTCTACCTTTTACTATAAGAGTCAGGACCCTAATTAACAGTTTGCCGTGATTCAATACCCATCTGATCGTAGAACAAGATTCAGCAGTGGCTCTCCAGCATGCAGGCGGTTGAGGTTCTCATCAAGGATCTCTATGGTCCGGGGCATATACTCGTCTGACACACCAGATGTATGTGGTGTAATGATTGTGTTCTTGGCTGACCACAGCGCATGTCCCTGCGGTAGGGGCTCTGGGTCAGTAACGTCAAGGGCGGCACCACGAAGAGTGCCGTCGTTCAGGGCGACGACTAGATCATCCGTCTTGATAATGTCTCCACGAGCCAGATTCATGACATAGCAACCTTTGAGCTTTGAAAATTGCTCTTTTCCAATTGACTGACGCGTTTTGTCGGTTGACGGTAGCGAAATGACAAGCACGTCGAGGTCCAAGGAAAGGAAACTGTCCAAGTCGCCAGAGTGCCACTCTTCGGGGATTTCCCCCAGGGGATCTCCGGTGCGCTTCGGAGTATAGGTACTGCTCTTGCGGTGTTCTGGCGTTGCCTTCTCGTGTAGCGTGTAAGCCAACACTCTCATCCCGCACGCGGCTGCGATGCGAGCTGTATGCCGTGCAATGGCACCGTAGCCTAGAAATCCAATAGTCTTTCCGAGAAGATCCCCCCGGGGCCGGTACTCGGAAGCCCGCCAAGTCTCTGACTGCTGCCACTTCAACTGTGTCGGGATTTGGCGATAGTAGGCGAGTAATGTGGCCATGGCCCATTCACCGATCTGAGGCGCATGTACTCCGCCGTTGCGAGTCCAAATGATTTCTTTTTCACGCATCAATGGCGCATCTAAGGCTTGATTGATGCCGCCGCTGTATAGGTGTATCCATTTGAGGTGCGGGACCTGGTCGCGACTTGTTGGAAAGAGATAGAGCGTCAGGTGGATTGTGACTTTGGCCCATACATCTGGAGGAACAATGTCAACATCTTTGGTGTTGTAATGCAGAATCTGGACCTCAGGGTGTAGCTGCCTGAGTTTTGCATAATTGTCGTCGAAGGACGGGAAAGGGATGGTGATGAGGAGTGTTTCTTGAGTTGCCATTGTCAGATACTTCTCCTTTCGGTGTATTACTCTTGCAGGGTGTGGACGGCACCTGGGATATTGGAATTATGGCTCTTACAATGGCTCTTACAGTCATAAAGCACTGGAATGGGACTTCTGGGCCTGAGTACGAGCATGAGCAATACACCAATGGGGTTGGCGACGAGGAACCCGGCCCGGAGGGGGGGTTATTACGTAGCTCGGCATATCAAAACTCCGACCCCCGCACATAATTAGTGTCCAAGAGTCGATACCCGATCAACGCAGCCGGTGCTGGGACGTTTTCTTCCAAATCAGGAAATGTGGCACGGTGTGCCCCTTCTGGTGTGTACTGCTGAGGAGGGTAATTACGCGCGTCGCGATAGATCAATTGTGTATGGTTGGATGGATTGTGTTCTCTAGCGCATAGATTTAGTAGATTATGTGCCTTTTCGACTGAAAGGAACATGGACTTAGAAACAATCACGTTCCGCCTGTTGGTGGCATTCTTTAACAGCCGCGAGTAGCTACTCTTCATTGTGCCGTCATCGATTCAGTCTGAACACATCGCATTTTGCACTAGTATTCCAGTCTCCTGAGTCATTCTTCTTATAATTACAAGAAACAATTGCCATTGCCATTGTCATGCCACACACGATAGACGAGCAACTCTACGTCAATGACGGGCCGCTCAATCCTTGGGAAGTTGCCCGTCTACAGCCTTCCAATCCCTCGTCGCCACTTCAAGAGCTACGAAAGCGATTCGAAGAAAATGGCTACCTATATCTAAAGGGAATACTCCCTCGTCAAGACGTCCTCAATGCTCGCGAGAGCTACTTTACGTTTCTCGAACCAAGCGGCGTCTTGAAAGAAGGAACTGATCCAGGGTATGGCATCTTCAACTCAACAAGGGATGTCTCTGACTTCCCTGGGATTGGCGTCGGGAGAGTAGACGAGAGTGTCACGCCCGAGCAAAAGCCTACAGACTTTGTGCAGCTAGCCATTGATGCTCACGGTCAAAAATGGTATGCGGAAGATCTCTGTAAGCATCCGGTCTTGCTGGATTTCATGGCTCGCTTTACTGGATGGTCGTCCAACACCAGGCCATTGGAGAGGACACTTTTGAGGAATAACATCCCCAACACAAAGGCCATTGGCGTGCACTATGACCAAATATTCCTCCGCTATGGAGAGCCGACTAGCATCACAGTCTGGGTTCCCATGGGCGATATTGCCCTTGATGGCGGGGGTTTGATATACTTGGAAGATGGTAGGCCGTGCTTTTCCTTCACATTCCACGAAATTGTCGGCATGATCCTTTAGCTAACTCGGAAATTCCTGTCCATTTCAGGCCATGCTTTGGGCAAAGACTTTGAAGATCGCTTCACATCCAAGGCCAAGGAGAGCGGGTTCTCGGATGAGGACGCCAAGTCAGCCTTCAACAAGAACATGCTAGAGAGTGGTGTCCTTACAGAAGGGCCCGCGGGATTCGGCCGTACGCATAATCGTCGTTGGCTCGTAACCGACTACGAAGCAGGGGATGTCGTTTTGCATAGCTCCTACATGGTACGTTGACCGATTCGGTGTAATTTTGTGAACGAACACGAAAGTTCTCTTACTAACCTACATTGAAGATTCACGCTTCAACGGTCAATCATGACAAGAACGACATCATCCGTCTAGCCACGGATCTCCGATTCGTGAATTCTGCTCGACCTTGGGATGAGGTTCGTCTGGCAATTGGTCCCTGCATGATGGATATTTGCAAGCTAACGCATATAATAGCGATGGTCACACCAGTTCAGGGTTGGAGATGGTGTCTAAGTTTTTGTACAGTTTATTCAATTGTTAGAGATCCCACCCCCATTGTCGACGCAAGTATGTCTGTATATCACGGGTTGGCCAGGCCAGTTTTGTATCGGTATAAACAAGCATGTCGTACATGGCCTTTTGCTCTCTGTACTCAAAAAAGAGATCCCCACCTTTACGGTGATTAGTGTTGGCTTTGTTTCTACCAGATTCTGCTTCGTCAACGTGTACTCACATATTGCTATTGCTATGCAAGCTGTAAACATTGAAGGCATGCAGTGGGTATTTGACGAAGCAATTCCGCATATGTTTCTTACGTGATCTCGGATCATGGCCTGTGTAATATAGTCAATGGGAACTGACCCTTAACGAGGATAAAAGTATGGTCACTTACATTCGACGCTTCGACTGCTTCAGCCCGTTTTGGGCCAAGTTGTGGCCTCGTAGGATCGTGGGCTACGAGGAGGATTCGGCAAATCAGGTAGTGTGTGTGTGCCGCAACTGAAATACCAGTCAGCATTAGATGGATATGTCCAATTCGGCATCCAATTGGACCTCACCATGGCAATCATGAAGGAGCCATATCTCAGGAAATACATGTCCGGTTGAGGACTCACTGGGCCGACGATCTATAAGTGGCTCAAATGTTATAGGTTTAGATTCCATCCATGTCCGGACTCTGTCATCAAGCTCCTTCCAAGCCTCGGGCGTTTTCTGCCCTTCCCCGTAGCACATAGTTATCACCTCGGCACAGAGAACAAGTATTTGAAACGCCACGGCCGAGTCGTCTTGCGGGTCCAAAGACTGGCCTACTTGAACGTATTTCTCCAGAAGCTGCACAGGCCGCTGAGTTCGGAACGTATGAACAATCTCTTGCCGCAGAACAACTCGGAATGCTGCCTGTTGTATGGCAGATTGCTGGTGATACTCCTGCTCGCGGACGGCACGGACAAATGTGTGTGTGCCCATAAGGTGGCTTTCGTAATCTCTTCCAGCCAAGGGGACTACAAAATAGTTACACCATCACAGTTAGCGAAGAACATTTCTAAGAACATTTCTTCCCGGTATCTCATAACATGTGTGAACGATAATAGCCTAATGTACTTGCCAGATATTTCTTCATATACCCGCAAGATGACGGTAGCGGCATACAGCGCTTCGTCAAGTTCCGCATTGCTGCCGTCAAGGATGGGTATAAGCAGGGCTAAGCATTTTCGGTGAAACCTATCGGCAGTGAAGCCGTCATTGTCCGAGTTTGTCATGCTGAGGTGTCGAGCAGACGTGGCTAAGATGGCATACAGCAGTGGGGGTGATGTGACGGCGCACCGGACCACCAACGTAGCAAAGGTGTTCTGCGGGTCACAGTAATCAAACTACAACGAAAGGGGCAGATTAGTAAATGCGTGCCCTACGTATGAAGATTATGGGAAAGGAATCTTGCGCTAACCCATATTGACAAGTTTGTAACAAAATGGCGAAGCAACACTATTTCCTTTTCATCGACCAGCGGCCAGTGTTGCGAGCTGGACGTAACGGTGCTTGGTGTTTGGGGTAAGACTGATAAGAGGGGCGAGCATTCGGTGCCGCGAGTCGTCCCAGTGGAACCACTTTCCCCCAATACGTGTTGTGAGCTAGCATTGGTGATTTCGGGTGTCCAGGTCGACGTCGTGTTAGCCTGAATGCTTGATCCAGGAGGCTCACCTCGGGAAGAATGCGGCGAGTAGCTCAATGGACTCTGAAAAATCGACCCAGTTGGTGAAATGGGTGTGGCTGGTTGCAGGTCTGGTTCGTCGTCGTCTTGACTCTCGAGCATCAGATGCTCTGCAATAAACTCGACTACTCAAGGTTCTTGATTAGGCAGATAGTTGCGAGTCAACAATGGGGGAAAACCCTTGCATACCGTTGTGTGGGACGCAGACCCATATCTGATCCTCTGCGAACTCCAACCCGTTCTTGGTGGATGTCTTATCGCCCGCCTCAGTAATATTGGCATGGCGAAAGGGGAACGGGTAGCCCCGTATGCACTCAGATTCCAGCAGCATGCATCGGCTACACGATGGCAATTGCGCATCACCTAAGAGGAGAGAAAACGTTTTAGCTTCTCAGAAGTAGGAGGAAGCCAACAACGGGCTGTCTGTCTTACATTTTGCGTGAGCCGCCCGACATGCTTTACTAAAGTCAATAATAACCATCAGTCATAATCAGCCATATGAGTCGTATGAAATAGCCCTTTCTCATCATGTATGCTGTGCCTTGACTCGGCAAGTCCATCCGCCTGGGTGGGGGACTTGAGCGACGTACCATCCACGTATTGTGTGAGATAGGAGCTGGTCTGACATTATCCTGGGTTCGCAGGATCTTTCCTCTTTTCTCTCTCTCCTTGATCACCAGCGGTCAGTCGAAAACGAGTACAGCATGATGCTGGAGGTGGGGAAAAGAGAGATAGCCGCAGTACAGCAACGCGTTGGCGTAGTATGCAGGGCGAACAAGGAAGTCGATGAATATATTTTGCGTGAGAAAGAGGAAAACTTTCACGGGGCTCATGGCGCCGGAGCCGTTTGCTTAAAGGGGATGGCAAGGCGGGGAAGGATGCGGAGAAGTGGGCGCAGAGCATTTCCATTTCTAGACTGAAGTGGATGAGTGGCCGGTTAATATGAACCGTGAGAACCCCAGTTATTCGAGACGACCTGCTCGCTTAGTGGAGAAGTGTACGAATATTGACTATGCTTATTGACTCCAAGCGTTTGGAAGCGTCTTTTGGAGTATTCTGACTCCCTTGCTCCCTGCTCTCAAGTGAGTCCTACGGGTCTCTTTGAGCTGCACCATCGGGTATTCACATGGAAGATTGAAAATACATAATTACAAACACGGATGTTGTAATAGTCATCTATGTCAAAACCTTCAAAGTTTGGAAACCCTCACGACAGACCGTAGATAGCCCTGGTCGATTTCCTTGATGGAGGCACATCCCGCCAATGCCATGCACACCTTGAGCTCCTCTCGCAATATCTCCAGCACCAACTCAACCCCCTTCTGCCCATCATAGGCCAGACCCCACAGCACCGGCCGACCAATCCATACGTAGTTCGCACCGAGAGCTAATGCCTGAAAGACGTCGGTACCTCGTCGAACTCCACCGTCTAGATGCACCGGAATAGCACCCTTGACAGCCGCTACAACCTCTGGAAGCGCCTCGATGGTTGGTATACACCAATCCAACTGGCGTCCTCCATGGTTGCTTACAATGATTCCGTCCACCTTGTGCTGAACCGCCAGTTCTGCGTCTTCGGCCGTCATGATCCCTTTGAGCCAAATCTGCAGCTTGGTGTTTTGTCGCAGCCAAGGGATCAATTCACCCCATTGCAAGCTGGCATCGATAGTTACGTCCTCTTTGGACAATTTCTCTTCATCAGAAACTTGAGAGCCAAAGCTAATAACCTTGAGGAAATCAGGCATTTGGTCACGATTCCGAATTTCAGAGACACGCCGCCCCACGACAGGTGTGTCAACAGTCAGCATGACAGCCTCATAACCGGCTTTCTCGATCCGCTGCAACACCTGCCGGGTTATGTCTCTATTTCGGAACATATAGAGCTGGTAAAACTTGATGGCTGGGCCACCGGCAGCCCGGACCTCTTCCGGCGAACACACCTGGCTTGGCGCCTTACCCATACAAGTGCCCATGGACACACCCATGAGAGTTCCCATATTCTTAGCTGCCGTGGCGGTGCCTGCTTCTCCAACCCGATTGGCCATTTTATGCCAGCCTGACGAGGCTATTCCCACTGGTATAGACACTCTTTGCCCCAGGACAGTGGTTGACATGTCGACATCCTGGACGTTGCGAAGTACTCGGGGTCGGATGCGATAGTTGTTGAATGCTGATATGTTTTCGGACACGGTGAGGTTTTCTCCGGCACCATTTGTCCAGTATTCCCGGGTTACTTTGTCGACCTTTTGGAGAGCCACGGCTTCAATGTCGGCGAGCGATAGCGCTGGTTCCGACGTCATGATTGATGGTGCGCGATAGTTGACTGGGTTAAAAGATTAGAGAGTGTGAAAAAAAGAGAGATTTGCAAAGCTGAAATGTTTATTAGATGTACAGCCCTACCATTCATTAGTAAGAGATGCTTCACGATATCCTTTCATAGCGAGTGAAGGCCAGCAACTATCGCAAGCCACGATGCCGGCCTCGGCATGGGCCCCGTAGTCAGCTGCTACCTGAACTGTCTCTCTTCTCAAATGGGGAATTTTCTCCGGCGACGCAATTCTGTGCCGACACTTGGCCGGAGTCTCTCAACCCCGCCTTGTTCCATGCATCCACCACTACCATGACCATGACTGGTCCAGCCCGGCTAAATGAAGACATTTGTGGTGGGAGGCTCAATGTGGTAACAGGCTCCCCTACCAGTGACACACCGAGGAATCAGACCTCAACACCACGCTATCGTCGTAGGTTGGTGGCCCCATGGTGCTTTGATGAGAAACGAACCCCCGCATTCCAGGTTAGGTAAATCCGGGGAAACCTGGGGTTGGAGAAAGCGCAACACCAGGAGCAGTACGCGATACGATAAATAATTCCCCAATCTCCACCGTCGAGTCAAGAAAAACTTCTTCGACTTCTCACACCTTATCTCAGCTTTCCCTCTTCATCTCCCCCTAATCTCTACAATTACCATTCTCCCACACGTTACCACCTTGACCAAGGCCTAATCATCATCATGGGTTCTTCTAACCCAGCTGATGAGGCTGTTGTCGAGAACCCTAACTTGGGCAAGATTGAGTCCAAGCCCGGCGTGCAATTGTCAGAGTTCAAAGGCGCTCAAGATGCCGACATGGACCTCAAGCATTTTGAACGTGCGGCAGACGAAGCCACACAACTCGAGCACAATATTCCTATCAGTGAGGCCTTTCGCAACTGGATGAAAGCAGTCATCTGGGCCATGCTATTCTGCCTCTGCATCGTCATGGATGGATATGACTCCAACCTCATTACCAATCTGTATGGTCTGCCTGCTTTCCAGCGCAAGTATGGCCAGCCTCTTGATGATGCTGCCTATTACATCCCCGCTCCCTGGCAGACAGCGCTGGCCATGAGCTCCCCTGTTGGTCGTGTCATCGGTGGTGCCATTCAGGGCTACCTTGCTGAGGTCTTTGGTCGGAAAAAGACCCTGATTGGAAGCCTTGTCTTTGTCTCAGCATTCATCTTTATTGTCTTTTTTGCTGAGAATGAAGGGGTTCTTCTGGCTGGACAGATGCTTTGCGGCATTGTCTGGGGAGTTCTTACATCGCTTGCTCCAACCTATGCCTCCGAGATTACCCCTCTTCGGCTTCGTGGTATTCTTACCGCATATGTCAATCTTTGCTGGTCCATGGGCCAGCTCATCTCCACTGGGGTGCTCTCTGGCATGGCCAGTAACAGTACCAAATGGGGCTATCGCATTCCCTTTGCTCTGCAGTGGATGTGGCCGGTTCTCATCTTCAGCTACGTCTTCTTTGCACCCGAGTCCCCGTACTGGCTGGTGCGTAAGGGCAAGGTCAATGAAGCCGAGGCAGCACTCCGACAGCTCATCAGCAAGCCCGATAAGGTTGATATCGATCAGATGATGGCGCTTATCCAGAGAACCAACGAGCGCGAAAAACAACACCAAACAGAGGCAAGCTACTGGGATTGCTTCAAGGGCTCCAACCTCCGTCGCACCGAGATTTCTGCCATGGCTTGGTCCATTCAAATTCTCTGCGGATTGTCTCTTCCATTCTATGCCGTTGTATTCTTTCAAGCTGCCGGCCTCGGCAACCAACAGGCCTTCAACCTCAACGTCGGCATGACTGCTCTTGGCTTTTTCGGTACTTGTTGTTCATTCTTCCTCATCCCTCGATATGGTCGTCGCACTCTCTATTTCGGAGGTCTTTGCGTTCTGACCGGTCTTATGCTACTTATTGGATTTCTCGGCATCGCTCCCAGACGCAACTCTATTGTCAATGCTGAAGCTGCTTTGCTCATTGTCTGGTTCTTCGTTTACTTCCTCACCGTCGGTCCCGTAGCATATGTCATCTTCTCGGAAACTTCTGCTACCCGTCTTCGAAGCCACACCGTTGCAATTGCCCTCATGGCTTATTCCACGCTTGGCATCGTCTACAATGTTGCCTCGCCTTACCTCATCAATACGACTGAGGCAGACCTGGGGGCTAAAACTGGCTTGATATATGGTAGTATTTCTCTTCTTACTTGTATATGGTGTTACTTCCGTCTCCCTGAATGCAGGGGCCGCACTTTTGAGGAGCTTGATATCATGTTTGAGCGCAAGGTTCCCGCGCGCGAGTTCAAGGACTACGTAATCTAAGTACACAGTTTAATTTATGCAATTGTTATGAAGAAGTATTTGCTTCTCTGCGATTATAACATCTTAAATTTCAAGATTCGACGTTTATGCTCTTCTCCATACCTGATTGTCGAATAATGGGCAGGTCACTGAACACCCAAGGAATCTCGGTTCAAGGGCTCAGAGGCGCCAGTATTCCAGAGATGAGTTCCATTTACACTTCATTAAACATTCTCTAATTAGAACTACCTACGTCTGCATCGTACTTGTCTCATTCGGTACTTGTGGTGGGCTACCTACAAGGGTGATTGGATAATAAAGCGAGGTGGACGATAAGAAGGCACCTGCAGCTCAGCCCCAGCCATATTTAGTGATGCTTGGCTGGGACTGTTAAAAGAGGGGAAGACTGGGAATCACAATCACTCTTCCATTCTCTCACAAGACCTACAACACTGGCTCACGATACGGCTGAAACAATCCCTCTAGTAGTGGCAGATAGACTCGACATTACCATCCGGTCATCGAAAGGCCTTCATGATCTGCAGACCCAACTGAGGAACGCACCCGACTTGATTCGGTCCCTGGCCAACGAGACCCAAGACATTCAGCGCTGTCCTAGCGCGTGTTGAAGATAATATGCGCCGGCGGGTGCGTCTTCAACGGTGAAGGCCCCGTATTCTAATAGCTTAGAAGATGAAAAAAATGCCGAGTTATACATTGTAGCCGTGAGCATTATAGGAGGGAAAATATAAAGACAAAAAAGAACATGGGACTAACAAGAGATGCAATGGTACCGAGGGTAAAAATATGGTGCACCAAGGAATCGCTCTTTTCCTCGGATTTCCATGATATTGTGTATACTTGGAACGCCAATGTCTAACCATCTTTTCTCACGATGCAATCTGTCAACATCTTCCTGAGCTGGAGCTGACAAGCATCGCAGGCAATAATTGCTGGCAGCTAGAGGGCGGAGCTGAAAATGTTGATCACAAGGTGGAATATCTTATTGAGGGTGCTTGTGGCAACTTCACGATAACGTCGACTAAGCTGCCTGCCCGTATAGCTAGCTCTGTGGCGACCTCACCACCTCACAGACTTTTATTTCCCTCTATAAAAGACAGACATTTTCCCAACGGTTAAATAGAAAATCAACAGCTTCTATGGCTTCTTGTCTACCCTCAATTTGAATATGATACTATCTACAAGCTTTTGCGAAAGAGGTCCTCTCATTTCGGAGGGCCTGATCCAAAATTTTCCCCTACCTCAAGCAGCAGCATCCAGTCAATCTGTTATAACTACTTGCCGTCATGCTCACTAAGTAGATCGGTTCAGTGAAGGTCTCAAACTTCCAAGGTATAGGGTAACTCCAACTTTTCCACGAAAGTCAAGTTATCATCGACCGCACTGCGTACCATCCTGCACTGTGATCTACCTCCCTTAACTAGAAAGTCAAGATATGATACTTATTGAAGGAGATGTCCTTGGAGGTATCGTGCGAAGTGATTTGTAGTTGCCCCTCAGAGGTAGAGATGTCACCAGACAGGCAGAACTTCAATGATAACCCGATGAAGAGTAGATCAGCAGACTTAAGACTATCCGGATATTATATTCATTTATTATAATTTCTGATGAATTTGGATCATGAGCGCAAAAATCCTTGATTTCCTATCTGGTGAGTGAAAAAGGGTCGGTTTTTTATAAGAATACAAAGGCTCCTATGGCAGTTGTGCTGAACTTGCCTTTGGAGCATATTGATAACGCCAATCTCCGACTATAAGTCAGGATTTCCAGGCTCCGGTCTGAACAGTCCGAACGGCTGGAAGACCTTCCTTCCGGTTTGGTCAAATGCATGGCATTTTGATCGGTTGGATGGAAGAGCCTAACGACATTGGAGAGAACATCAAAGACATATAGATAACCACGGCATGGTTTCCAACAAAATAAGCATTTTATTACAATGAACTATTCCATTTGCAACACCCCCTCGTTTCATATTAATTGGTCGTGATACCCCCTCAAACAGCCATACCAAACCGTCGTTTCCCAGATGCTTATACTTGATCCTTCTGCTGAACGCTGCGATACGAAGGCACGTTCCGCCTCTGCACAGCGTCGCAAAGAGCAAGCGTTGTCTCGACAAGATGGATAATAAAAAAGGGAATAAGATTGTATTGCCAGCCTTGCATGATACGCAGATGGCTCGCAATATCATTTTTAACGTTGGATTCAACTAGGTTGAGCTTGAGAACGGCCGAGAACCAATTTTGCGGTGTCCAGGATTCAAGGGGGTAGCGTCGGCTGTGGAGACTCGCAGCGACGCTAGTATCGATGGTCTGTCCGCTATGGTTGAAAGTGACAATAAAGACGTAGATAAGAGCTGCTAGGACGAGGAGAAGGCTAAAAATATTGACAACCAGCCAAACATGGTAGAGGATGAGAGTGAATTTTTTAGGGTTCGGTCGAGAACGTAGCCAGAGAATTAGGAAACCCCCAATGCCGATGGGGATGAAGGCCGTTCCAGCCGCGCCATTACTAGTATGGCCTTGGTCGAGGATAAAATTCTTTGGCTGGCCGTTCAATTCAAATGTTGAGCCGTCGTGCTTAAAGGCGAAGGAGCCGCTCGCGGTGCCATGGAGCCATCCAACCATTACTGAGATGAAGGATAACTCGATGGCGGACACCACTATCAACAGCGCCAGGGCGACATGCAGTGTCATACGGGACACCATTTCCATGGCAAAAAACAAGGAAAGAAAAAAAAGATGAAGAAGTAAGATAATGACAAAAGGAGCGGACTTATCTGGTAGATTTTATCTGAGAAAGATTACGGATTACAGTATACCTCTGGGTGGTCAGCGTGATGTGGCTAGATCCATTCTCAGCCCTGGGGGCTAGTGGTATTACGCTCACTCTTTAATTCTTATTCGCCGTTCCAATCCATAAGCCGGATTATTGAACGGATAGTGGATGAGTGGCTTACCGCAGTGGTGGCTGAGGAACTAGCTTACCAATGGTTGGATGCGCGGAAATATAAGACCGGTCTAGACCATAGTTAGGCCGCCCTGCGTATGCACTCTCTGTTTGGCGTCTAGAAATGGGGATCTCCTTTTGAGGAAGTCCAATGATTCAATCATGAAAAGAGTATAGATGATACGCTCTGTGAAGACCTCCCTTGGTAGTTGAATAGATTGATTCAAGTTAGGCAATGTACTGATGTTGTTTAGAAGCTTTAACTTCTAAGGCTGTCAATTATTGCCAGTATGGACTCTACGGATGTATAAAATAGCACCCAGTAGCTAAATCGTGGATGGTTATATAAAATATTATCAAGTAAAGGCTCCACGGTCCTGAAATTCACATCGCATGTGCCAGATGGGATGATTAGTTGTCCCATGAACACCACAGATACCACACCCGTATTGATCAACTCGAACAACAGGAAATACTAGGACTAATGTTTTGAAGCTTATAAAATGACCTGAACACTACGATAATAAACTATTAAAGCCTGATATGTTATGAACATAGACTAATAAACTCATCTTCCCGAGACTGACTTCATAGTCCTAGCTAGAGCATGCTTCTAAGGCCCTAATAACGCTCCGTACCACATGTATAGCTAGGAAAGGATATTGATGAGATGCTTCAAAGATTTTCAGTTGATCAAAAGCTTCATACGTTCAAACAGTTATTGCTGCGGTGTGTATTGTAGGATTTCCTGCCCATTCTTCGCCACGTTGGCTGACTCAGCTGACAAAATGCGCCTTGCACGTGACATCAGTTCAGCTCTCTCGATAATGCTGTAGTTAGCAGCTTCTCAAACTGCGCAAAGACATTATGTTATGGCTTTGATGGCAGACTCTCCAAGTCGGTCGAATGGGGCTAGTTTCATCTAATTATGAACCCGATATCGATTGTCGGTCTTATCCTGACCCTTACCGGCTTCTGTGGCAAGGCTGTGGCCAGCCTCAATTTAACATCGTTGGCTGCTGAATGCGCCACTCTTGGAGGCGCCCTCAGTGTACTCGAGGGCACTCTGTCACGTCAGCCGTCAATAAATTGCTCAACTGAATCCAGGACTCTTTTCGGTGAAACAGGTCCCTTGCAGATGCCGTACATGCCTCAATTCGATGTTGTTTCATTCCATGTCAGAGCTGCAAGATGAGTTTGCAGAAATTCAAAGACACCCTTTCGCCTCTGGCACACTGAATGCCCGAGGTAGGGTTGGTTATGTCCCTAATGAGGGCCGCATCAATCAGCTGGCTGGCCTCCTTCGAGGCCAGACTGGAGTGCTCACTACATTGGAAACCATATTGCAGATGCAAGTGATCGTCGCAGAGTGGCGCTGGTGTATGAAGCTCTAATTTGACCGAGAAAATCCCTTGAAGAGATGGAGGAATGATTAGATGAAATCGTCACGTCGTGCGTCGAGTCTATGCTGTGTCCGAGATGTCGTGGAGGAATCGCAATAAAGGTTTAGTGGTAGTGTCGACCATAAACGGAGTGACTACGGTATTTACTCAGCCGTGCAAGCCGCCATGTAGGACGAGGAGATCGATACTTTTGCCCAGCTGTTCGCATCCACGCTACCAAGGCCTAGGTTAATGCGTACAACCAAGAGCATATGCTGAGTCTGGGCCATCCCATTGTCTAAGTCGATGCAATACATCAGGGTCATTGTCCGGAAAATGTTGACTCGCGCGCAGCCGGGAACCTCCCAGCGCTTTCTAGTCTACTTAGGCTGCAGGTAATGCTGACTCGAAATCTCTGGGCTAATGTCGGTCTCGTCAATGGTACCCAAGGCACCGTGTATGAGTTGATTACTGTAGTAGATGAGGATTGAGCTGTGTGTTAGACCATAGACGGTCTCGGAGCAATTAAATGGGATCCTCATGTAAGCGCTCGGGCCGCCGCAAAGATCTATTCAGTAGATCCCCGGAAGCTACAACGCTGTATCCGCGACTGCCTTCGAGACGCGATATTTCCGGCTATTGTTGAACGCATATTTAGCCTAGTTGCTAAAAGACTTCCTCCCTGCTTTGCTATTGTGCGAGATATGGCAAATCGACTACTTGCGCTACGCAACTCGTCTTCTATTGGACCCCGCTAGGCTAATAGCTTCGTGGACCAGCAATCAGACCTTAGGACGCATTTTACGCGTACAGATGACTACTAGAGGGCTAAGTGTGAAGATCAAGGCACAAATGCTCTACCTTGTTATACCTCGTTAATCATGCCTTAGACA
Source organism: Mariannaea elegans (assembly GCA_930272665.1). Taxonomy (NCBI): domain Eukaryota; kingdom Fungi; phylum Ascomycota; class Sordariomycetes; order Hypocreales; family Nectriaceae; genus Mariannaea; species Mariannaea elegans. The sequence goes on from CAKNEU010000101.1 coordinate 55,521, forward strand.
CTTAGCGACAATGTCAACAAGCATGGTGATGCTCGAGGCGGCGAGGCAGGGGCCGTCAGGTAACTACTTACTCAGCCAGCACCTGACCAAATATTCAAGCATCCGAGTCTAACAAGAACACATCATCATCAGCATCACATACCAAAAAATGGGTTAACCGACTAGCCAACCATCATTTCGCGATATTTTATTTTTGGCTGTGACATTGAAAGATGTGGACGCGGCGACACTTATCATGCATGTCTGCTTACATGACATGATGCCTGCTTGCCAATTGGCTGCGCGTTGGACCATTCATCTCACGGCGCTTACTTCGTACAGATTGTTTGTCTAGGCTGCCATCCTTTGTGCTTTTCATCCCCGTGCCTAGAGAGCTTCAACAAGTGTCGCGCGACATAAAGAATATCGCAATTCCGGTCAATCGCCGACCTCCAGCAAATGGGCCACGAATCAAGGCGCGAACGAGCTCGTCGCCGAGTCGAGCGATTTTTTGGAAGCAGCAAAGACGAAGAGGTTGCTAACCTAAGTATCCTTCCATCTTCACTTCTGCGGCCAAATATTAACGACGGTGGTGCAGGCCGACGCGAGCGACAGGCGAAATGACATTCACCCTTCCAGCGGCGGGAACCCGACCATCGAAGACACTGGCCCCTTAGCAGTGCCAGCACCCAGCGAGTCCCCCGATCCTGAAGGAGGCCAAGATGTGCCGTCAGAGATATACGACCAGTCTGCGCCTATGGCCACCCCTCTCGCTGTTGATGTAGCGGGAGACAACAATTCTTGCACGAGGCAACAGCTATGGGCACAAGCCTACAAGGCTGTTGAGGAAGATCCAACGTTTCTGCCGCTCTTGGAAGCTTATCGGAAGTTGTTGGAGGCGGATTGCGATCAATCACAGACAGGTATGCACACCGAAATTCCCTTGACCCTCTCTATTAAATGATTTTAACACTTAGGTTCTCTTACCTACTAGAGCACTCCGACAGTGCCGACGAGACAGCTCAATTCTTGTCAATACAGAAAATCGCCCAGCAAAAGCTCGATAGGCTAGACTCCTCCAAACTTGCCATCTCAGTCGGTGGCAAGAGGATCGTGGTTCGAGAACAAGTTCGAAAACTGGTCAAAGTCGTGGTCTCTTTCAAAAGCTTCATTGGGACAGCACTTTCTGCGGAACCACAGGCCGCCTTGGCTTGGGCTGGCGTCATGGTCATTCTACCGGTATGCTGTATCATCTCTTTTTGTATGCTGTATCTTAACCGACCGTGCTCAACAGCTGCTGGACAACATATTCCAGCAGGACGAAGACGCTGCCAACGGATTCGAGAGGATTTCATTTCTAATGGTTCGATTTTGTCACCTCGAAGACGAAGTTCTATCTCCAGGCTCTCAGCCTCCAACTGAGTGAGATTCTCCGAGGCAAACACAAACTGCAGCAGTTAGCTGACAACCAAGTAGGTCCTCGAGCTATCTTCAACTAGTCCAGGCCATCCAAAGTAACATGATTAGAATCTACTCCATCGTCTATCGATATCAAATCCGTATGGTTCTCCAATTCGCACGCAACAAACCACACCAAATTGTGAGAAATATGGTTGCGGCAGACGATTGGAAGACAATGTTCAAGGAGGTCGAGACATACGATAAAGAAATCGGCGACGGGATCCGCGATCTGTCATTTACTCAAGTGACAAGGAAATTCGATGACGCGGATCGCGTCTTTAAGGAGCAGATCAGTGTTGTCACGGATTTGCAGGAGACTACCTTGGCCACCGTAAAGGTACGATACGATCAAAGAACACATCGCACGTCAGCTAATCAAAGTAGGACTTGCGTGGATTCGAAATTTTATCTCAGCTCCCGTATTCTGGTGATGCGGTTTTCGACTCGGAAGCGATGAGTCAACAAGGCAAATGCCTCGAGGGCACCCAGCTCAGCGCTCTAACTGCCATTCAGAACTGGGCTGAGGATCCCGACGCCAATCTCGTGTTTTGGCTTCAGGGAATGGCTGGAACTGGAAAGTCCAGTATTGCCCTCACTGTTGCTGAATGCCTGAATGATGGCGTGTCCCTGGATCGCCGTGGTCGGCTCGCCACCTACACTCACCTTGGAGCGAGCTTCTTCTTGAGACACGACGATCCCACGAGGAATGACATCACAAAACTTCTCCCAACTATGGCACGCACCATGGCTGAGCGGATCCCGGCACTTGGCGAACACATCACTGATGCCGTCAGTAATAACGCCACGATTGGAACCAAAAGGCTCCAGGAACAGATGACGGCTCTGATGTTGAGACCGTTATCTGACTTTACCAAGAACATGCCCTTTCCAATGCACCTCGTCGTTGTCGTCGATGCTTTAGATGAGTGCAATGACCCTCCAGGTCTTCAGCAAATGCTTCGATTGTTGTCGAAATTGGAGCATCTACGTCAAGCTGGTCTTAGAATTTTGCTTACCAGCAGGCCCGAAAGCTACATCTCCATCGCATTACCTATGAGCCTTGTTTTTCCCTTTACACTGGGAAAAGTCCCTCTTCGCTCACTACGGGATCAAAACCCTGACGACATTACTATCTTCATGACGCACGAGCTCGGCCGAATCACAAAAGACCGCAAGCTTGAGAAAGATTGGGTCCCCGAAAGCAACCTTAGTCAGCTTATCAAAAAGGCAGACGGTCTCTTCATCTACGCCGCGACAACTTGTCGTTTCTTTGATGTTCCCATCGGGGATAGGATTCGAAAGATGCGCCTACGAAAGGTCCTCGAGGGCAACACTGGTAGCGGCACCCCGGAAGAGAGGCTTGCTGAGATCTACCTCAAAGTACTCTCACTTCCAGCTGCCCAACTTCTCGATGATGAGAAGGAGGAAACGTATTCGACTTACAGAAGTATTCTTGGAGCGATCGCACTGCTCATGGAGCCAGTCTCCATCGCCACTCTCGGGCAGTTGATCGAGATGCCGAGGGAAAGCTTAGTTAGGGAGGTCGAACAACTCCATTCGATTGTCAATATTTCCCTAGATTCAGATGAGCTCTCTACTCTCAGTTTCTTTCACTTGTCATTTCAAGACTATCTCCTGAGCGAGCGATGCGAACCTCGTTTCCGGATCAACGAAAGCGATACGCAGCGAGCGCTATTTGCTAGGTGTCTCACCATAATGAATGAGAACCTTGATCAAGACATGTGCCATCTTCAACTGCCTGGCAGTCTCTCTTCTGAGATACCAAAAGAGAAGATTAGTCGACATATTTCACCCTATCTACGGTATTCCTGTCTTTACTGGGTCAGCCATCTCTCCAAGCTCGACATGGAGCAGCGCAGGTTGGAAGGATTAGAAGATGATGGAGCAGTTCACGACTTCTTAGTTGGAAAGTTTCTCTATTGGCTTGAGACACTTAGTTTGATTGGCGAAATGCCGAGATCAATCTTGATGATCAACCAGCTTCAGACACTCATCGTGAGTATTGCTCTTGTTGAAAATTTTACTTCATATCTTTAACCCCATCAATAGCCGAGCGAAGCACTGAAGCTGTCTCATCTACTACAAGATTTCAGGCGTTTTACAATCGGTAATCGATACATTATTGAACAGGCACCGTTGCAGATCTATTGCTCGACCCTAATTTTCAGCCCAATGAAGAGCATCGTACGAGAGACTTTCAGTCACATGATACCCTCGTGGATCACGCAAACTCCGGTTGTGGACGAGCAATGGGGTTCCGAGTTCCTTCCTCTTGAAGGGCATGAACACAATGTTTTGTGTGTCGCTATATCACTTGATGGCACTGTGGTCGCATCTGGATCCGTGGATAGGACGACAAGACTATGGGATGCTGTGACAGGTGCGGAAATACTCAAGTTCCAAGAGTCGAACACGGTGGGCTGTATAGCATTCTCAGCAGACGGCAAAAAAGTCGCATCAGGGTTGACCGACGGGACGATTTCAGTCCGAGACATTGCGACAGGCGAAACCAAGAAGCTGAACAAACTTGAGAGTGAGAGAATACAAAAGTTGGCCTTCTCGTCCACTTCCAATACGCTCATGGTCGTCTCCTTACCATGTTTAGTTCGGGAATGGGATCTCGAAACGGGCGACCAAATCAGTCTCAAGTCTTTCGACTTTGGAAGAACAGTCGCAGGCGACCCCCTTTCCCTCTCTCCAGATTGCAGGTTTGTTGCCGCAGAGGGCGACGGTCGTTCTCTATGGATCTGGAATCTTTTGACCAATGACAAGAAACAATTTGGCACAATTTCTGGCTCTTTCTCGGGTTCCTTTTCCTCCAATGGGGAAAAGTTCGCTTCACTGGACTCGAATGAGTATCTCGTGGTCTGGGACTTGAAGACGGAGATAGGCGAAAAGAAAGTCAAACTGAACGATACCGTCTGTGCAATTGCATTCTCTCCAGTCGACATGCACACGATTGCGGTTGGGGTCCATGGTTCAATTAAGATCTACGATGTTGGTTCTGATTTAGTAACTGTAACCGAGGTTCTCCAGAGCCGCATATTCGAGATAACTTGCGATTTGTCCTTCTCAGCCAGTGGCAAGGAGTTGGTATCAACTCACAACGAGACAGCACGAGTATGGGCCTTGAATGTGGAGTCTCAACAGAACGATGCCAATGAACCAAGCGGTCCTTCTATCGAATTTGTCAGGTTTGATACAAGAGACGAGAATACCATTCTAGTATATTCACACTCGGGCAAGAAGATCTGGACCGTGGGCGCCAGCAACGAAGAGGCCCAAAACGACGTGCGACCGGTGACCGTTTCTCCAGATGGGAGCCTTGTCGTGTTATGGAGAGATCGAGAGATTGAAATCTGGAAATCTAGTCTCACGGAGAAGTTGGCAACATTCAATAACATCGGGCATGTCATTTTCTCGCCCGACAGTGAGTTTGTGGCGTTGCTCCCACACGTCCTTCCCAAACCAAGCACGATCCGGATACTTGATACTAAATCCTGGACGCTCGAAGACACTTTGGAACTGGGAAATGGCGAATATGTGTCACCACTCCATTTTTCACCAAAAAATCGGTTTCTTGGCTGGATGTCAACAGACTGGCTTGGCTCGGGAATCACTTTTCACCTTTACAACCTCGAGACGCACCAGTCTATCACGCAAATTGGTTTCACCAAATCCACCAATGACACGAGTACAAATCATTACATCTTTTCTCCTAACGAAAGGTTGGTGGCTTTTAAAGGAACTGACAAAAACAAATGCAGCGAGATAATCGTCTTGCAGACCGACACTGGAGCCAGGACATGTTTTCTTGAAGCGCCAGAACTGGAATTAAGCGGCACATCGATGGCTTTTGATGCCGAAGGAGACCACATTGCAATTCCCACAGCGAGATATCCAGTCACCTTGCACGTATGGGAGACGTCCACTGGAAAACAGAAACTTGCCATCAACGTTGGTGGCGAACCCAACTCGGGTCTCGAACCCGTGGGCCTTGAATTCTCGTCAACCGGCCAAATCATGCTCCTATGTCAAAAGATCGTCGGTGTGTCCTGGGAGTGTACGGTTAGCCTTTGGGATGCAGAGACGGGCGAAGAGAAAGGAAAACTTCGAGTTGACCCCGATATGTACGGGGCCGAGGCATCCTTCTCTAGAGATTGCACACACCTAGTGTTCAAAGCCAACAATGGCCGGTTTCCGCTCCCGCCGCAGACACCGTACTCCCTTGCAGATGGCCTGCCAGACGCAGCTCAGAATTGCTTGTACGTAGGTTCCCAGTGGGTGTCTCAAGGACTTGGAAATCTTGTGTGGCTCCCTCCAGCCTATCGCGTATACAAAAGTGCGCTAGGTATCCAGGGGGAGACGTTAGCCATAGGGGACGGTCTGGGTCGCGTATTGCTGTTCAAGTTTGATCTGAAGAATACGCCCCTTGCCAAAGGAACAGGGGGATAAAGTAGACCGGGGGTCGGGTTATAAAATGGCTGCGAGGGATGTGAGACAGGCATTGGCAGTCTCTTAGATCCTAAGATTTAATAGATTAATACAAGTGTATAGCTACTCCAAGTCCACCAGTCTGCAAGTCCGCGAGTTTACATCTCTGCAAGAGCAACATGTTCGTACTACCCGTAGGGCTTTAGTTCTAAATTAAGAGATTAATATCTTTTACTATCTCAGTGTATTCTTAATATATTCATATCCCTTAAGCGCAGGGAGATGCAGTAATAATATGACTTGATAGCAGTAGTACGTACCTATTTCTATCAACCAATTAAGATGCCCTTAGCTGGTGTACGCCGAGCTTTACCCTCCCCGCGCTAAATACCTAATTCATTCGCAGGTGGCAGGCGAGCATCCCTTGCAGGTGCATTTGCGAGGTAAACCCCTCATCATTATACCCTCATACGATAAATTGTCTGTCTCGTTTGCTGCCCCGGGCCGCATCCTTGCTACCTCAGCCCCCTCAGGTTCCAAAAACTATGGCCTCGTTTATCCTTGGCCTCTTCATGCTGCTCAGCGGCTCTCCCATCCGGGAAGAGACCCAACTTGTTTCCTCAGACGAGCTCATAATCCAGGTTGGTACTACAGAATCAGCAAGGATTACCATTGCAGCCCATCCGGGGGAGCGACTCAGCAAAGGGAAAAAAAAATCTACCGGAATTTTTGAGACTATCGCAGCCCTTCCACGAGAGCGACTCGGGAAAGGAAAAGGAAAACCCACTGACAGTTTTGAGACGCCGGATGGCTTCGCGAGAGGATTTCGAGCCGCTAGCCTTCAGTGGAGCACCATTGACCCGAGACCCTGGTGCATCCTAGAAGGGTACGATTTCTCTGACCCTGCTCACCCTCCGAGGCAGCGTATTATCGCCCGCATGATCCAGGCTTTGAAAAAGGACGTAGCGGAATTTCTAGGACGTCCAAGGCCACAATGGGTTCAGATCACGAGGAAACTTCGGATGGAGGATCGGTCTTACGGGGCCCTGGCAGGTACGCAAGGTCCTTCTATCATGGACTTAGCCGATCATCACGGGCTAGCTAACTTTCGCAAGTCTTCGTTTTGTGCGAGGCGTGTGGCGGCAAGGAAGCTGCCCGCGCGATTGGGGAGAACTCGCAACAACTTATGGCATCTACGGACAAGTTTGAGGCCGAATTGCGACAACTTGACGAACTGTATTGGAATCTAAGAACGACGATAAATGTCAGACCAATTCTTATGCTTCAAATCTTCCACGCCAACCTCAACTTGTTTGCCGACTTCTTGGAAAGGTTTGCCGTCAACTATGCCAATCCTCGTCTGAACATGGTCGACCCCCAACAAGTGGAACTGCGGCACTGGAGTCTCAAAGCCATTGTGGCAGATTCTCAGCTGTATCGACAATTAACTAACGTTGGCAAAGAGATGACCAATACTGTTGAGTCGCTTCTCGAGGTTGTCTTGGCCCTGAAGAGTAACGCGACCCTGGAAGTTCCGGAAGATAAGACTCAGTTGGCAGCCCTGGGTGCAGAGATTAAAGGCTGCACTAAGGAAATCTCAACTCGCCTTGCCCAGATATCAGATGACCTAGACCACGGTGTTCAGCTGCTCGATTTGTCCAGGGACTTGAGCCAGTCAGGAAACGTCAAGACGCTAACGCTTCTGGCCACGATATTTCTGCCTCTATCGCTTTCGGCAGGAGTGCTCAGTATGCAGTCGCGCTTCAAAGACTTGGGAGATCTTCTCTACGATTTCTTCGGTGTTGTCGTTCTTCTGACGGCTGTGGTGCTGCTTCTGATCGGCATCATGTTCGTCCTCTCTTCCGTGAAGGAGTTTGAAAGCAGGCTCTGGCGATATCCGTTATACAGGCGTTTCGGGCGGCGTGCTCTCCTGGCGATGACAACTGTCATTGCGCTGGTATTCGGTGCGCTCCTTCTGACATCCTTCCTGGTGGGGATGTTCAAGGATGTGGCACTTGGTGCAAAGATTTTGGGCTACGGGGTGGTCGTGGCTGTTGGCGGGCCCGTGGTGATTGCATTTATAGTTTGGTTGGTGACATGGGTATATGATCTCGTAGGCACTATTTTCGATACCCCCATATGGCGGATGTTCTGGAGAAGGGAGAAGCGAGATAATCTGGAGGAAGGGGAGGGTCCTCCTGAATCGACGGAGAAGAAAACCGCCGCCGTTGGTGACACTGAGAAGTAGGCAAGGATGTTGGTCTAAGAAATTGGGGTAGGGATAACGGACGTGAGAGCAATTTCGAGTTTAGAAATATAGTACAATACGTAGTCTTTTTTCATAGCAGCATAGCTATTAGGTTCTTAGTTCAGAGCAAAATGCAACAATAAGTACAAAGAAAGGGTGAAGACCTAGCCGGTGGGTTGAATGTTCAAGGCCCCCCAACCTTTCCTACCGGCCGGAAAGGTGGTGACAATATCCGTAACTACGTCGCATTCGTAACCGCCTTTTCTGACTTGCGCACGCCACAGCTCAATCAATTGAAGCCTAAAAATGAAAAAAAAAAAATACCACCAGATAGCTTGAGAATTAAATTACGAGAAGTATAAATATCTTTCATTTTCAATATGCGATTGTAATGCTGTTGGTAAGTGTAGTCAATCTCTAGCGGCAGCGCCGCTACTTTGGCATAGCAATTTTGTTCACCTCCAATACCAATAGAGCATCCGATAACTATTAAGTACCCTATTATAGCCAAATCCTCCATCATTAACAGCCTGTCTTTCTTCCAGATCTTCATTATCAATACTATCACTTCCTTCACCCGGCAAAGAAGGCAATTGAATAGATTAAGTTATAGAAATTAAATCACCTAGCCCGCTGTCAGCTTCATCAGCCTCGTCACCTGACAAAGCAACAACGATTTCTCGCCGCTATAGCAACAGCCTCAATAAGACTCATTTCCTTTGGTGTGCGGTTACGTCGAGTTGTCCGTGTAACCCCGTCACCGCTCAATATACACGGGCAGCACGAGCTACAGGCTTACGAGATTTAGTTGAAATTCGAGCCATAGTAAATTTGAAATAAAATTGATTCGTTTTTTATATTCGAGTTCAATTGGGGTAAAATTGATGAAGTTGTGGTTGAGTTGAGTTGAAAAAGGTGGTTACGAATGCGACGCAGTTACGGGTATTGTCACCAGGTCTCAGGTGGCCTGCTTAGTCAACCCAGCGGGGTATAGAGCATGATGCATAAGAAATTTGAGCTAATAGCAGGCTCGAATTCCAGTGGGGAGCTAACCAGTTAAGCAAGCATACATGAAGCCATGTCCTACGTACAGTTATGGATAGGCTCGGGCTTATGATACCCCGCTCTTTAGGCACAACCGCATTTTCAAAGTACTGAGGGTCAGGCTAATACTAACTCTCCCATAGTCAGTAATCATAAGATTCCCAGCCTATATCTAAGCTAAGTTTATTAAGATCCACACCAGCCAGTGCCAAGGAACTCCCGGCCTAGGGACGTATGGTCCATGGATCCCCTCTCAGCTCTCTCGTTGGCGTGCAACATCCTCGACCTAATCGAGCGTGGATGGAAATGCGCCACAACCATCAAGGACATCTATGAGTCCGAAGATGGCCTCAGAAAGGAACATGCGGTCCTTTTGGACGAAACAGAGACGCTCTCTGCAGTCGCTAATGAGCTGCACACAGCTCACCGCCAAATCAACCAGTCACTGTCAGTGGATCCTCGGATGAGAGACGTCGCAGCAAAATGCCTCTCCGTCTGCACCGCAATTGAAACTATTATCAAGAAATGCAAACCGAAGAATGAAAATTCCAAAATGTCTGCAACCAGCGCCTTTATTCGGACTCTTCTCCACAAATCCGATATCGAGGCCCTGCAGACACAACTGCAAAGCAGCCAAACCATGCTAAACTCCTTGATGGCAACCAAGACTTTGTACGTTGCTATACCGAGCCTGCTGATGAGAGCAAGGCTAAACAAAATCTAGAACGGATGTAGCCAAGATGAGAAAGGAGATTTCAGACACCAGTCGGCGCTTGGAGGGCCAAATGCGACACTCAAGGCAGCAAAAGTCTCTCATTCTTGCGAAACTCGATACACTAGATGACAGTCTCGACAGTGTCAAAGCGGAGATTCTAGCAGATGATACGGCCAGCTCGAAGATTCTTGAGCAGCTCAAGGAAGTGCTCACAGGTGCCGTCGAGGCGTCGGAGGCAGTCAAGATTGCCCAGATCCTGGAAAGTCTTCACTTCCCAACAATGAAAGAGAGGTTCTGCACTGTCAACGAGGCCCATCCGCACACATTCGAATGGATCTTCGACAAGCCAGAGACCCTTTTTGCCAAGCAGGCCGATCTAGAGATCTCTTTCTCGGACTGGCTGAAGTCTGGCTCGGGCATCTTTCACATCGAGGGAAAGCCGGGCTCGGGCAAATCCACGCTCATGAAGTACCTATACGATCACAACACCACCGCAGAGCTGCTTCGCGAGTGGGCGGGAGACAGAACACTCATCTTCTCCCAATTTTTCTTCTGGAGACTCGGTACCGCTCAAGAGAGAAGCCTCAATGGGCTCATCCGCGGTCTGCTCTCTGACATCATCCAACGGGAGCCCCAATTCGCGAAGCTGCTCTTCCCTAAGCAATGGCCCCCTAGTGCACTTCCAAGACTCAACCAGGTCCAGATTATCGATTTGACTGACAAGGAGATCACTGTTGCACTCAATCTTCTAGTCGATAACCAGGAGGTGTTGGAGAAGTATTGCATCTGCTTCTTCATCGACGGCCTCGACGAGTTTGACGAGAGTCAAGGGCAGAACTACTACAACTTGACAGAGAAACTTCGTCAGTGGGCCTCCAGCTCACATGGCAACGTCAAACTTTGTGTCTCAAGCCGCCAATTCCCCGTCTTTCTGAATGCCTTCGCGTCCTCCCAGAGGTTGACCGTTCACATCTTCACCGAGGGAGACATCTCGCAGCTCGTCGAGCAACGGCTGGAAAAAAATATTTTGTTTCAGAAGCTAGAAGAGACTGAGTCCCGTGGGTGTAATCACCTTATTGTTAAAATTCTTAGCAATGCAGATGGAGTGTTCCTCTGGGTAATCGTCCTGCTCAATCAGCTCGAGGACGCATTAATCAGTGGTGATTCTATGCAAATGCTCCATACCATAGTTGACACCGCGCCAACGGAATTGGATGATTTCTTCCGCCATATCCTCGACTCAGTCCCCTCCCGCTACCGGCGGAACTTGTTTTTTATTCTTGCCATCGTGATGAGGTTGCACGGCGCCCTGCTTACGGACAAGAAGAGAGATCTTGAATACCAGTACTACGACAAACCTTTAAGAGAGGAGTGTCTCACCTGGAGGTTGAGCTTGTTATCTTACTCATATCTCTTGGAAGGATTAGAACGAGGTCCTCTTAAAGAATTGACAAAACACGCTCCAGTGTCACTTCCGAACAATATGGAAACCTACCAAAGTCGGATACAAAGAGCTAGCGCTGCTCTCACTGCTCAGTGCAGGGGGCTTCTTGAGAGCCGTAATGAAGTTATTAAGTTTACTCATCGGTCTATCCCTGAGTTTCTTCAAAGATTTCTCATCGAGGAATTTCCTAACCAAGAAGTTGACGACGCAGATATCTCTTTTGTGCTAGCTTGGATGGCTCTCATCGAGGTTCGTTACGTGGCTGTCGCTAATACCGGTAAACGATGGGACGAATGGCCTATTTCTACGCACGATGTTTCTCTCTTGGAGTACGATGGTTTTGAATCTGTGCGCCATGACTCTGATTCTGAATGCGATAGCTCTGACTCGGATCCTTCTGAAGTAGGCTCGGATACTAGCTCGTCTGAAGAGAGTCGCGCATCTTCAACATCCGTCATAGAAGGAAGCACATATTCACTTTGGGCTGGAAAACGAGGGTTGAGGGACAGAATTGTACATCTGATAATTTGTATCGGGCAGATGCCTCTCAAAAACCCAGAACCAATCCTTGTATTGTTGCAACAGATTGAACAGGTCTTCTTAGATGCCCGATTTGGGGGGAGGAGCTTAGCTGATCTTCTCGAGGCGGAACACTATTTTGGACTCATTTACCAGAGTGATCATAAGACATACGATACGAGTAGTATGCTTGTATACGCTACTGTACTTGGACTGCACGAGTTTCTTATTTGGGACCACCAGAAGAAACCTGCCTGGTATCTTGTAAATATCTTGCTCTCCCTCATTATCGCCCTTGGTGTGCAGAAGGAAGGATATGGCGAATCCCCATGGGTACCGAAGTCCTACATCAAAACTTTTGAGCACTTTTTACAAACTGGGATCTCGGTTGCAACTGAGATTGTTTCCTGGCTACCAAGAGAGGTGGACGCTCATACTTTAGGCTGGACGTCAGAAGATGAGGTGTCAGAAGGCAATGACTGGCGAGGTGAGATGTCAGAAGGAAATGACTGCGAAGGTGAAATGTCAGAAGACAATGGCAGGAAAGATGAGACGTCAAAAGATACTAGCGGGAAAGATGAGAAAGTCACGCTCTGGAACTTCTTCCTGGCTTCCACGCTCTTTGCTGATTTGCCAGGCACCGAAACAGCCAAGATCAGGCCCACGCTTTGGCTAAAACCTGCACCAGACTTCATGTGGAAGATCTTTGAGCCCTGGCTAAGACATGGCGCAAACCCGCACGTAACCTTTTCGCAGGGTGAACGAACATGGTTCCTGGATGACGAAACAAATTCATCGGACTATGAGTCAGATCAGAGTAGTAGCATGTTGAGCGACTTTGAGGTCTCTGATATTCCCATCGGTGTTGAGGACGGTGAAATTTCCATCAACATGAAAGACAAGGACGGAAACATAATCATTTCGGCGGAAGGGCTCAAAGCTGATTCTGAATCGACACTGTCGTCGTTTCGAAAACTCTTGGATTCTTCTGGGGGCTCCATCACTTTGGAGCAGTTACTGCAGTTTCACAATCCTCCGAATCTGCCAGCCCTCCTCTTGCTTATCGAGCACAACAAGAAGGTAATCGCAGAGGCGGCCTTGAATGACCACGATGGCTCGAAAGAAGAGGAGTTGCCTCCAACTGCATCTTCAGATGACGACACAATTCATGGTCAGCATATTACGCTCACCCGGGATGAAACACCTTATACCAGCAATACATTTCCTCCCACAAGTCAGGTGGCAAGACTAAAAGGCCTGTCTACCGTTTGGATGCTTTTAAGTAAGCTAGGAACTCTGGAGCCCTGTACCCATATGCTAACAGATTACTACAGCTTTCATTTTAAGCCTGCTGCTGGCCCATCTTCTGTACAAGACTAAAGTCTGGTCATAGAATTACTAGGGATATGCTAAATTTATGTAAATGGAGACAAAGAATGCAATTTGGAACATAATTAAGGACTGGTTATTAGGCATACAGCTCCCCTTAGCTAGCCTACAAGACTGTAGCTGGCCGTAGCTAAAGAATCTACAGAGTAATAAATATCAATACAAAGATATATTAATAGCCTTATACCTATTTTTACACTCTCCAATGTACTAGACGCCAGGGAATCTTGACACTTAACACCAATGTAAGATATTGCTGGATGGACGAGCCGTACTAGCACAACATAATAGATAAAATGTCCGCTAAAACAAAATCATATAATTTACCATTGTCCTAGTTAGCTGGACAATAACACCTACTAGGAGCATAAGACAAGCTTCTTGAAATGTTATGATTAGTAGTCTCCTCCTTTCGCTTTTGGCTTATTGTCTGTCCTTGACTACTTCGCAGGACTACCACTTATGCCCGGGCACTCTTTCGACGAAAGAGGCTGTGTACTTTGCGTGGGAAATGATTTGGGGCGATGGCGTCTGGGGTTGGGCAGTATGGTAAAAGAGAAATGTAGTGAAAAAGTAAAAGGTGATTAGAGTAGCGCAGCAGTGGAGTAGCGCAGCAGTCGGACCTACACTTAACATCAATCTTTCTAGTTAGAAACTAGGAACACAATACAAGCGGGGCCAAGAGTGTAACCTACAAGTCAATTACCCTAAATTATTTTTTCAATAGTTATATAGATAGTAGTATACTATTTTAATTGGGATACTCCTACTTAATCTTAGTATGATGGATCTGGATGGGTTGGTAGTATATTAAATGAGATGGTTTTGTAAAGTTTATATTCCTATTAATCTGAGCTAGATAACACCGCCGACGTCAGACACAACTAGCATGGTTAAAATGAGCCGCATGAAAGATACATACGTATGTAGAATGTAGCACCAACCAAGGCGCGTAGCATGAGACGCCCGTCAGCCCAGGTAGCATTGGGCAGTATGATGGCAGCTAACACAACTATAAATAGACACTTTTGCACTCATAGTTGGTTCAAATATCATCACTTATACAAACAGTTGAGAGCTACAACTCAGTAGCGGCTATACAGCGTACAGCTATAAAATACAAGTGTTTCCATTTCTCGCTTTCGGAGACCCGCAGTTCCTGCAAAAATTGCCCCGTTGTCCAAACAGGTCCTTCTCGCTAGAACCGCTTCCCCTTCTACTCTTACATTAGACGGCGAATTGGGTTTCGTTGGTTTTAGTTAAACTGTTTTTTTGAAGATTTGCGGGATAAGCCTGTGGCTTGTCTGGGTCTGCGGAATACATCTGCAGGAGGAATTTATTGAGGGAGCAATACCTTAACAAAAGCAGAACAGAGCATGCAACAATCAGACAAAAAGAAGATCACAAATCGTTTGTAGTATAATCACCAAGAATTTCAGTCTGAGTTACGTGGTCGTTTGGTTGATTGACATGCCAGCCTAGATACACAATCATGCTGGCACTTCTCATTAAGATTAACTGTCACATAATAGCTGTATCCGACCGTGCCATCGGCTTGCCGCCGGAAGCTAACCCAGCTAATGACCCTGCCCTAACAAAGGATATCAACTATCCTAACTATAAAAGACCTACCTTTTTTCCTTCCAATAGCTAGAAATCAAGACGTTCCATGACCTCAACCCTCCCTCTTGTTGTGATATTAACACTCTCTGTTTATCATTCACATCCCACTCTCAAATGGCGCCCGCGAGAACAGGAATCAAACCACCCCTTCATCATCAGGTCCCAGCTAATAAGGGCGAACCCCACGCACACATGCCAAGTGGTCATCATGATGTAGTGCCGTCCTCCTTGTGAATAGGTATGATCCAGCTTTGCAGCTCCGCGTCACTTGCCTTTTCCACCGAAGTATTGTCGGGCACATTGACGTCGAGATTGATAAAGTACGGCCGGCGGTGGTTACCGACGTACTTAGTCGAGTTGGGCTTCAGTGGAGCGTCATCATGATTGTACCCGGCAAACGTCAGGACCCAGCTATTGTCAGGGCCGATGCGAGCTACGGTAGGGACACCGGGCGCAAGGACCTGGTTGCCCACGTAACGCCAGCCGGCGTGGTTCTGGTCGGCTTGCAAGAGGTAGTAGACCTCCTTCGGCTTCGAGGAACCCCAGAGATGATCTGGGTTGTCTTTCATCACCTTGCGGTAGTACTGTGGGCTCGGACTTTGGGCGGGGAGGAACGTGTCCGAGTAGGCAATGCCCACTTTGTAGGTGTTGTTGAAGTATGCTCCAGCCGAGTAAGCCATCAGAAACTTACCATTGACAGCGCGCACGTTCCCCGTCTCAATGAGCTTGAAGTTATTGTTGCCTGTAAGGTAGTCTTCTGAGTTTAGGTCGTCGTCGGGCACCAGCAGAAACGTGGGACTGCTTCCGGGCGTCTTGGTCCCGGGATCCTCCATCGACCAAGCGGCCACGCCGTCGCGTTTCTTCGGCTTAGGACTCTGTTGTTTCGAATATACTAGATAGAGCTGCCCAGCTGGCGTCCGGAAGTACTTGCCGTCGTAGTTAGCTTCTTCAGGGGCCGAGAAAGACCCGATCAGCAGCTGGTCCCCGACCCAGGATGTGGGTGGAACGTCGACGGCGGATGGATCCGCGGGGTGCGCGTGCACAATGACGCTCCAGCCTGTGATGCCGTCGCAGTTGGATGTGTTCTGTACGTGCAGTGTCACTGCTGCGTCCCATGATCTGTTGGTGCCGGAGCCGCTCTGGAAAGGGTGAATCCCCGCGGCGCTGCATATATATGTGCCGCTTCCCTTCTGGTTCAGCAGCATTTTGCCGCTGGTGTATGTATTGGCGTGCAGAGAGGCGCATTTCGGCTCAAGGGAGGTGTCGCACTCTAAGTAGTCGGGCGTGGTACCTGATATGTAGATTCCCTGGTTTTTTTCGTAGGGGACATGATACGGATCTGAGAAGTATCCCGTCTTGTTGG
The DNA here is from genome assembly GCA_930272665.1 of Mariannaea elegans. Classification (NCBI taxonomy): domain Eukaryota; kingdom Fungi; phylum Ascomycota; class Sordariomycetes; order Hypocreales; family Nectriaceae; genus Mariannaea; species Mariannaea elegans. Next base: position 71,761 of record CAKNEU010000101.1, read on the forward strand.
CCTTGTTGACTTTGGTTATGGGGTAAATGGGTATGTTGGCCTGGGCTTTCGCTGCAAGGGCGAGGGCGAGAAGATGAAAGAGCAATAAAAGTAGCACCATTGTGAACAGAATTTTGGCTTGCTTTGAAACTGTCAAAAGCAAGAGGAAAGCGAAGTAGCCTGACTATTTTTTGAATAGTATTAGGGGTGCAAGGCCACATTTCAAGTTATTTATATCACACCATTCCACTGGCAGCACCCAGCTTATAAATTCCTCAATGTATTAACTGCTAGATGTGCAAAATCAGTGGAGGAATATTACCCTCAGCCAAAACACCTCTGCATAATTTGATCGACGGATGTGGCTCAGGCTCACTTCATGTAAGCAAGGAAGGATGACTATATTATTCTGTTAGAACGTTGATTCGAATTTTCCGTTAGAAAAGGCGTCATAGACGAGTTTCAGTGGATTCAGGAAGATCACCCTTGGCCAACTCTTTGAAGCGGTAACAAGATCACTTCGGTTTCTACAGAGCTATACCACAATTATCCGAGTCATCTTCGTCAAGGCACAGCCTCTTACACAAGAAACGGATGGTAACGTGTTCTTCTGTTCAAAAAAATCGATTCGACGTTTTCAATCAGACATTATAGCCGAGTTCCGTCGGACTATCGGCCCCAGCTGACGCACCTTTATTTTGAAACGACAAGTAGATCACGGAGGCTCATAGGGCTGAACTATGATCATCCAAGTAAGATGTCGTCATGCCATTAATAGGCGTGGCGAAAGACGTCATGACTGAGTTTCTGACACCGCTTTTCCTTCACTGTCAGACTCGTTCCAGGGTACGTCACAAGAACCTCGTAAAGCGGTAGTTTGGTTTCTGTTGGACGAAGTACTGAAGCAAAAAGATAAAGTAGCGAATGGAACGAATTATTTAGTAGCAAGAGCGGAAGCGGGGAAGACGCCGAAAGTGTCATAAGGGTTTTATGCTTAGTAGTTTTCCATAGTGCCTAATGCAGTAACATTACACTTCCCCCATGCTCATTTCCCTTCACCTTAAAGGTATTAACGACCTTCAATTTACCACTGACTCCGCGCAGTGCTAATCTATCCAATACTAGACCCAAGCAGGGCGACAGAACTAAGTCGTAATTGTCCTCATGGCCCGAGTTGATCGATATTTTAGATTGGGCATTATATCAAGTCGATGCTTTCGTCAGGCTCAATCATGTTAAGACCCTGGATACTTCGGGATTGGCGGTCTCGAGCTTGACATCGCTAGCAGCGCCGTCGTCGAGACTGGGAGATGTGTCGCGACGCATACTACAGGAATGGGTGGGTGAGTTCGCACATTTCCTAGCCTGCCTGTTTTATTCGCCCCATCTCCCACTGTTTCTGTCTCCAGTATCTCTTTCATTTGGGTCACTGTAATCACCAGCCCACTGACACTGGTGAGCGCCGCGCTCACACAATTGTTATTCCAAGTCAGATTAGCGCATAGCTTACGAAGACAAAGCGGAAGGAAATATGATAATTGCTGTTAAAGTGTAATGTAGCTTTATATAGACTTGGCAATTGCTAGGACCTTGGGCACCACCAAACTTAGGTGGGGATTAATGTACCTTTGAATTGATGCTCTCTGGTTGGCTAGGCTCCCTGCTAGGTATGGGAGTGGAGGATTATGACAGTCAAAGGGTTAGTTTGGGGTTAAGAGAACATAATGTGAAGAGGCCATATAGCCATGATTGTAAATGTAACGTATCGCTGGGACAAGATTACGTGGCTGAGAGCGGATGATCCTATATTACGAGTATCTTCTCGAGGTGCTCACCTGACGCTGGCGATCCGGCCACTCAGTTCCAAAAGCAGCGTGAGGTCAGCAACGCTGCAGATCGACACCAGGCTTCGTATTGCAGCGGTGCCGGGCCATTAGTCTTACGTTCGAGCCCCAAGCACTCATCCTAAGGCCAATCGGGTGTTTTTTAAGGGTTCACGGTAAGGTTAGCTATCATGTGCTATCCCAGACGCCTAAGACCCTGGCAACTCGTATCTGCCACCCTTCTGATCTAACCTATTTTCCCCCCGAACCAATAACGTTCATACAAAATGAATATTGATATAAATTTACCGGTTTGACTCTATTGATGTTGCTATGTCGCCTTGGTACCGTTGTACCCAAATCGCGGCCAAGTCCCCAATTATGTCGTCACCAGCCTGCCAATGCGATGAATCGATCAACTTGTAGAAGCAAGAAGAAAAAAGTGATACTATTTACTGTCTCTCTTACGGCGGAGCTTTTCTAGACATTTTTATTTGTGGGGTTATCGGTACTCACAAACAACGTCATTTTGGACCAAGCGTCCCGTCACTAGCAGTTGTGCTGCCGATGCCGATCACGCGCTATGATGTCGACAGGACCAATGCGGGACGAATCACCTTCTTATATCTTTATGTACTGCAACCATTGCATAACACTGGACATGTTTAATTTTTTGTGCTGTCAACCGAAAACCGGCACTCGATCAATTTTCGCATGATAAAAGTCCTCGCGTTGGACCAACAAACGGAGGTTTAGTCCTTGGTGCCCGGAGCTATTATCAGATAAAGCTTTCAACATTTGTCTACCGATCCTACCCTAAATGCATGGGGCCGTGTTAATACGCCCCGTGACCCTACTACTCTGGTCTAGACCCCCCTCGTCAGCCCCCGCATTGTGCCCCTCAGAGCGCGTCACCTCGAAGGAGCGCGGCAGCGTCGGCATTTATACATGACATGATTGCATAATGCTAGGACGATCGTTAGTCGTATCTAAAAACCGGGCAGTGACATTTTGAGACAGTACTTTGGGTTCGAAGAACAGGTCCAGCACCCATTCTGGCTAGCTTATGGGCGCATAATATTGTCAACCATCTTTCTCTGCTCTGGGTACATAAGAGGGGCTGACTCTCTGGATCGAAGAGAAATCATATTTGCAGTCACCATCAATCACCTTTGCATTTACTTGATCTACCACTGTTGAGAGCACACAACAGCCCATTACCTAAGCAACATCTCCCTCTATATCTTTTACCGCACCACAACCAATACGCTTTAAGATGCGCTATACCGTCATCATCGCCTCGACCACCGCCCTTCTCACCGGTGCCTCTGCCTCTGCTGGCGGCCCCAGCGCCCGCGCATCTGACCCACATATTTCAGACTTCCGCCTTTGGGGCACGCCAAACTGTGAAAACAATGCCGAGAACTATGGAGTCTGGACTGTTACAAAATCTGGCACCAAGAAGTGTACCAATTTGCACGAATATGTCAATGACCCCGAAATAGTCTTCAAGGGTGTCAATTTGACAGATATCACAGCGGGATATAACCGTAAGTCTTTTACTCGACTCCCTCCCTCTCCAACATAACGACCTAACTTGGTAATTGTCTAGTCTACCTCTACACTGACAAGCACTGTAAAGATGAAAAGACTAAGGTCCGGGTATCAACCTGTGCTGGTACCAACTGCCAGTGGAAGTCTTTCGTCGTGAAGTAATGGGCAGGATTATCATCAGATTATTTTCATTGTATTGGGTCTCTAAGCATTATTCTTATCAGCGATATAATTCATTCTATTTAACTAACAGCATATATTACTCCCTTCCATAATAATTATACATTATTGCTTGACTTGTTGAAACCAGACACATAACCACTCTTTAATATATAGACTATTATATTACATTCAGGGGACATGTGGTTAGCATACTTTGACATCCTCCCCTGGATCTTGCCAAAGGACTCTACCCGGAGCTCGTCACGAAACAAGCACCCGCTGATGACGCCCTTGCTGACGAAGCCTATGCAATTGGAACATGAGCGGTCGACGAACTTGAAGGCGCCTACTAGCCTATATGAATGCGTGTGTCGCTACGACATTTAATCCTCGCTTCACCTATTTTCCGAACAATGTTAGACAGGCCATATTATTTGTATCCAATCCTGCCCACTTAACCCTCTTACCCATCTACCTCCATGCTTGCTCTTCTTTTCCTCTTTTACTCTCTCCCTATTGCTATGTAGTCCCCAGCCTCTGAAATATCTCATCAATTCTTTTTGAGGTATACAAGCCATAACACCAGCAATTGTTGGGATAAGCAACCCCTCATAATGGCACTTTGGCCTTGAAATCTTCAGCCAACCCTTAGGGTTATTTTTCATCTCCCTCCCAAGCCTCATATAGTTTCTGCGGATGTCGCATTACTAACTGAGGCAAAAGGGAATGAACACTCCGCTAGTGCACTCATTGATAATAGCTTATAAGCTCCATTTGACAGCGGAACAAAGCAACCTGAATAACATCTAAACCTTTCTATAATACTTCTTTGCTATGGGAATCTCTCTATTCTACTAGTGTGCTTATATGTTAGCAAGCTACGCACGACCTTGCAACCCATTAACCACATAGTAACTGAGCATAATTGCATCGACAGCTAGATCCCAAAATGGACATATGGAACCCAATGTGCATGCTCCGGCTCTTCTTCGGACAAAAACACCTTCCTCGGCACCCTGGCATTGTCTGGACAGTCATTTCCTAACGTTCTGGTGCCTGTAAGATCCTCAAGTAAAACAACTTCTATCGTCGTAGCTGATTTACTTTGGACTGATTGCGCAATGAGCCATCGATCTCGAAGCTCCCTTGTAGCTTTGTGCAGCCCCAAGCATACCGACTCATCGCTCATGCCTTGATCTCTCAGCACTTCGTAAGTGATTCTCGCCATATCTACGCATGTCTCGTCATGAACTTCCCAGAGAGTGCCAATGACGTGACGAAATCCCAATAGCTGGCAAGCGTTGATCAAATGGATGCTCTCATCTCCAAACTTATCCTCCTTGATCTGCCCGGTCCCGCAAGCTGACAGGTAGGCGAGGAAGGGTGGGTGTTGTTGGAGATTGATTTGCAGAAGAGATGCCACCGTTAATGGGTCATGCTGCCAATCTTCAAGGAGTAGTTGGCTCTTCGAAGGGTCTTTCTTGTTTGTGTATCCGTGACCAGCGAAGTGGAACACCTTGCAACTCGATAAACTCTCCAGGATATTTTGCTTTTGTGGTTTCGGCTCAATGATTTCTAATGGTATCGATTTGCATAGACTGCGTAGCATGATTATCTCGCTTGCTGCATAGGGAAGCTTGGGCTCGGCTGGTGTATTCTCCATGGCGACAAGGAGCGCTCGCACTGGAGCTTCCGCTGATAAAGTCAGACCAGAGCTGGAACGTTGGCGGCTATGGATTATTGCTCTAATGGACGAGCCGTACGATGACATGACTCTATCAAGCACTGTTTCAGCAGAACGTCTGCTGTGATATCCAGCTGCGTGGAGAGGAAACAGGGTTAACAGCCCCGTCGGAATCCACCACATATGAGGCCAATCTTGGCCCAATGGGGGATGAGTGAAGCCGAGGGCCGTTAGAACAGGATTTGCGATGGTATCCCATAGCCATTCCAGAACTTGTGGACTTGCAAGATTACCTTGATCTAACATCCAATCGAGCTCCTTTCTGTGGAGGTTATTCAAAGGCAAAACTCGTATTTGATGTTCTTCCACAAGCAAAGCGTCACATCGAGATGTTCCGACATTAATGACGGCGATTGGGCCACATTTCGCAGCCATCATCATCTCCTTTTCCCCTGGTGGCCGTAGAAAAGAATTAAATCCAGGCTGCTTCCGGATCTCATCAACTAGCCCATCAAACTCTTTTTCACCATCGTCAAAATTCTCAATTGAGAAAGCCCGTGAAGGAAGCTTGCCTTGTTGCTCCGACGGATGAACACTCGGGGGAGATGGCGTCCCCAACTGATTTCGAAGCCGAATGAAACGGTCTGCCAGCAAAGGGTGCTGTTCCTGTAGGTCTGAAATATCGATCCGCATTTCATTCAAAGATGCTCCCAGGAGGCCGCGGCCCTGTTCAATGAGATCAAGCGCAACAACAGGGCTCTCGCCGACTCGTATTGCCGCCGACGCTGCATCGGAGGCTATGCCGAATACCTGTGCGAGAGCATACTGTTTGTCCGAGTGTTGGAGTGATCGTGAAATGAGTCTAGGAATAAGACGCACTGCGGCCCTCGAAGCCTTATAAGCTTGCTGCGGATTCGAACATAATTCAATGACAAGTGCGCTTGCATGTATTCGATTGGCGGTAGAGGAACTGGACTGGTCCAAAGCAGACTGGAAGCAAGCAATGGCTTCCTCGAGGTCTTCAGCGTCGTCAGATTTCGAATACTTGTTGATGAGCCGGCCTCCAAGGTTGTTCAGATGCATTGCACGGTTGAAGTGACCATCCGGCGTCGCATAAACAGCTTGTCTTGCAACCCGAAGGGCATCATTGAGATCAGTCATACTGTCGGTCTTCACATACCTGTGAGTGATTTGCACTCCCAAGTTGTTCAAATACTTCGCCCGTTCCGAATGTCCCTCTGGCGTTTTCTCCACGGCTTGTCTGAGGCTTTGAATGGCCTCGTCGAGATCAACCATTTCCGCAGTTGTGAGATAGCGTCTAGAAAGCTGGGTCCCAATACAACACAGCACTTCTGCTGGATCTGGATAGTTACTTGGCATCGTATCTAGGGCCTGCCTCAAAAGTTGAATGGATTCGTTGAGGTCGTTTATGTCTTCTGTCCTAGTATATTTAAGACCAAGTCTCGATCCAAGGCCTGTCAAAAACGTCGTACGGTCGACGTGGTCATCTGTTGTTGTATCGACTGCCTGCCTTAACACTTCAATGGCTTCTTGAATGTCAGTCATTCGATTTGTCCTTGAATATCTAGTACTAAGCCCAATCCCGAGATTATGCAGGTAGTATACGTCGGGTTTAGCTCCTGGCACAACATTGATAGCCTGTTTGATGACGCGGATGGATTCTTCGAGGTCGGCCATGACCCCTGTCCAGACATATCTCTGCTGAAGGTGGCATCCGAGGCTGTGAAGATACGTCGTCAGTACGGAACCACCGTCTGGTACCATATCAACGGCCTGCCTTGTCACCAGAATAGCTTCATCAAGACTGTCTATTGACGCCGATTTCAGGTGTTTTTCGCCGAGTTTTTGCCCAAGAGAGTTCAAGTACATTGCTCGGTCTGAATTTTCGTTTTGCTTTGCATCAACGGCTTGTCTCTCGACTCGGATAGCTTCTTCAAGATCAGATATGTCTTCCGTCTGTGAATATTTGTCGTCAAGTAAGGAACCCAGACTGTGCAAAAGTTGTGGGAGGGTCGAACAGCCGTCTAGTGTTGACCCAATAGCCTTCCTCGCCACTTGAATAGCTTCTTTGAGGGTAGAAATTTCTTCCGTTGCCAAGTACTTCTTGTGAAGACCTACTCTAAGGTTGTCTAAGTATGTCGGGAGGTCCGGGTCGCTGTCCGATGTCGTATTGATTGCGCGTCTTGTAACATGGAGAGCTTCTTCTAGATCAGATATTGCTTCTGTTTCCGTATACATGTGATCCAGTAGATCTCCGAGCTTGTTCAAATAAAAAGGGAGATCCGGGCTACCAATCGGAGTAGTGTCAATAGCCCGCCTTGTAATAAGAATAGCCTCTTCTAGATCAGAGAGTGTTTTGTTCTCCGCATACAAATCACCTAGTCGACTTCCAAGGTTGTTCAAATATTTTGGTAGGCTTGTATCTTCGTCAAGAGTCGCGTTGACAGCCTGCCTTGTGACCTGGATGGATTCAACGAGGTTGGATATTTCACTAGTGTGTGCATACCGCTGGCCAAGCCCGACTCCGAGATTATTCATATAGGTTGCCCATTTTGAGTGACCAACAGGAGTTATATCAATAGCCTGTCTCGTGACTCGGTTGGCCTCTTCAAGATCACAGAGGTCTCCTGTTTCTGAATATCTTTCCCCAAGCAAGTTCCCCAGGATATTCAGATGAACCGCTAGGCTTGGATTGCCATCTCCTGTGGCTTCAATTGCCTGCCGCGCAGCTTGGATGGTTTGCTCGAGGTCGGTCATTTTCCAGGTGCTTAGATTCTTGCAATCAACCCAGTATTGGACGAAATCATTGCTACGGAAAGCTGACAGAAGCCTTGCTTCTTCTATTGAGGGGTTATCCATACTGACTAAGCAGATGAGCCCACCACAATCACCCACCACAAAATTGCAATAGTGATTGGTAATTGGTCTAAGTTACTGGGCAAATTCGGCCTGGATAGAGGGCTGTGCCAATGTTGAGCCGTGAGTAAAGTAAGATGGACGTGAAAACGGCCACTGGAGCGGACTCACACGTCGCTTGAGCGTTGGCTCATAATGCCACGGAGCTTTATTTCCAAATTTTTACTTATATGTTACAGAATATAATATCTACCGATTATTTTAATCTGTAAAATGCTCTAATATGTCTACTAATATAAACCCTCAATTTAATCAGTTAGAAGCTAACCAGACCATAACACGCTTCACCAGGAGTAAACATGCTAGTATTCACAGAATATTAAAGGTTCTTTACCTCAAAAAATTACACTAACTATATTAGTACATAGATTTGACTATCTTAGGGTCCCTAGCTATATAATTAGCCATTATTCCAATCTGCATTAGGCTCGCGTCGTCCACCGCGTCGTCCACGGCACCGTCCTCTGCTTTGGCCCGCAGTACGAAAAGAACAACAGCCCGTCCAATGGCACCGACACGATCATGCTCGTGGTGCAGAACGCATACACCTACGGCCAAGTCGACGCTCCTGAGGGCGTCACGGTCCCCTAGGGCACGACGGAGCGCTGCTTTCCGAATTCGTTGTCACGCATCCAGGCCGACGAGTTGTCAAGATTAGCAACTGATGGTGCCATCACGTGTCAAGGTGAACTATATGAGCAGTGCATGAGGAAAGGAGAGAAAAAGCGGTGAGAAAGAGACAGGTGTGGTGTTGTAGGAGAGAGAGAGAGAGAGTTCGTGCGGGAGCAGTCGTGAAGCCACCTCAAATCGATACGCGTAAATTTATCGCCCTCGGCTTTATTGGAATGACATAGGGCAGCTACCACTCAATCAACTCGTTTCGTTCACGTCCTTGGCCTGTATATATAACATTCGCACGTTTTTGGCCTTCTTCCATGTGAACGACAACGGACGTAATACGCTCCGCAGCGGGTATATCACTCGGCTGTTGGATTGTTCGCCCTGCTTCCTCCAGCTCCACGACTCGTTCCGCGACCCTGCTCGTCAGATCGCTGCTCCAGACTCCTTCCTGGACGTGTTGGGTTTTAAGTAGATGCATAGCTTGCCTTCGAATAACAGGGTGTCGACAATTGGCGACAACTGAGTATAAGAGAGGGACAACGCCAAGCTCTAGATGAAAGACAGGATTCTGCTCGGTGGCCATCTCTTCCATTGCCAACGGGGCATTTTCGACTAGTTTTTGGAAGCTTTCGATGTATTTGTCCTGCTTGAGAAGTGCTTCTTCAACACTATCACCGCCAGCCATGTCGAGGTTCAAGAGTAAGAAGTTGGCATGAAGGTCAAGTAAAGCAGAACCACGTCGCTCGGCGTCACTGCGAGGGCACTCACGCTGACGGTCGCTGAACTCACGGAATGAATCAAGCCAACTTCTTACGTAGCCCTTGACATATTGTCTCCTTTCAGCTTTTCCCATTATCGCCTGCATAGTGTATACGATCAGGTCGGTCAAAGTGCGCCGAGCCTCCAATAGCGAATTAATGGGTCCTTCTGGCGATGGCCGTATGTTGTTCATGTTACCCAGAAGAGCCATTGATAGTTCCGGATAGACATCACCGACAAGCTGCAAAGACGTCAGAAAACATCCAGGTTTCAGCCAGACGCTGAGCCTTACCATTGACACTTGAATGGCGAGCCTAGTGAATAGTGTCTCCATATACCGCACAGAAGTGTTGACATCGGACGAAGGTTCGTGTGCAGAAGCTTGACGGGGCCTCTGTTGTTGTAACTCTTGAAGCATTTTGTGGCCGTGCTTAAACAGACGGATCGCAGCATCATGGTTTCCCTGTAAGATCTAAAAAAAGCTGCTAGCATATTGATATTATTCCTAGGTTTCGCCACACGTACTTCGATGCAGATGAATATAGAACAAGTCACCAGATGTACATATGTTAGCGGCTGTTGAGTTGGTAGTAGAAGTTCCCGAATAGCAAGGTTTTGTTGTCTCGCGGCAAACAGAGTCTCACTCCCCGCCTGCCTTCTCGTAAATTGCTCATGATACGTAGATAGAGCAACAAGGGCATGTCTGATAGAAGATTCAGAGTACGCAAGCTGCAGGATTTGTGTGTTCCACCACTCATCTTGGAAAAGTGTAGTGAATTGCTTCACAGATTTCTCAATAAAGAATTGGATTGAACGGATCTCGCGAGCATCGGCCTGGACCCTCAAGGGCTCGGCGACTGGAAGAGCCTGAACCAGGTGGTTGGCGGCTGGTTCGTATCCGTCGCAGGTGCGGCCAGTGGAAGTGCCTGAAAAAGATGTCAGCTTACCTCGTCCATGCTCAATTAGATCTGCATTTGGTGATCAAGATGTGACCTGGAAGTACTCACATCGCCTGCACGCGGGGCGGCTCTCGTCGCACTTGACTTTACGAACTAGAACCCATGTGAGTTTCCGGAACCAGCTTAGGCGAAGTCAACCCTGACAAGGGGCATGTCGAACCTCTAGATACAACCCATTAGCCGGCGTTATCTCTATTTGGCTGTTCAACGGGCCTCTAGGGCGGTACATACTTGCATGTAGAACAGCCGGTCCGGACCTTGGGGGCTCTGGCTCTCTTTCGCTCTCCTGGTTTGACGCGCGTCATCGTAATTGAATACGAAATCTCGCGAATGAGGGTGCTGTCTTCTCCAACTCTTGGCTGTTGCAGAAAGTGTGTCCATACGAGGAGGAACTTGAAGGAAGTTCAAAGGCTGAAGCCGGGTTGAAATCTCCACAGCTCCACTTATCGTATGAAACGCTAATGCTGTTGGATACGCGAGATGAACTTTAGAGAACACCATGGGGTTAATTGAACAGACTCCGGAACTGGAACTGGTCTGGTGTTTCTATTAATTCATGACTGGCTTCTTAGGCCATTCTCTTTGTTTTGAGCGGCGCTCTTGATCCATCCGGCTTACGACTTCACCGCCACCGCGTTCTCAAAGAAGTTCAGGGGCTACTCTTAACCACGGTGGGGTGTCAATCTAGTTAGCAAGTGCAAGACAGGGATCTGAGATGATGACGAAAGCTGAGTCTGTGGAGATGCCCAAACGAGCCGACCAATCGCCAGTAGATCTATGGATTCGTGATGGGCGGAGTCATCTACAGGGCTGGGGTTTGATTTAAAGCAATGCTCGTAAGGGCATCAGTTAGGCTCGTATCCAACTTTGGTCACAGGGAGGCCGTTTGTAGATAAATACCGAATGTCTCGGGCTTCCAAATCCGATTGAACCTCCATTTCCAATAGCCTCTCAACTATTAACAGCATCCTTATCCTCTTTTCCAGCCTTTCCTGATCACCGACATTCACCTCATCATTTCGAGCAGTCGCCGGTTGTTCAGTCTCTTCGATCTATATACAACTATTCGACATGGAGATATGCAAGGCAACAACAGCTCCTGACACCATGTGGTCCTTTTGCCCATCGATGGCACCCTCAATCCTCTTCGTCGTCCTATTTGCCATTACGTTAATCGCCCACATCGGGCAAGCTATCTACTATCGAAAGCCGTACAGCTGGGTCATCATCATGTCTGCTGTATGGAACACGTTAACCTACGTTTTCCGCACCCTGAGCATCCAGAATCCGTCAAGCTACAGTAACTACGCTGCTTGGTTCATCCTGATCCTAGTCGCGCCTCTTTGGACCAACGCCTTCGCCTACATGGTATTTGGGCGAATGGTCTGGAACTACACGGCAGAGCATAGACTGTGGCGGATCAAAGCCTGGCAGTTTGGGCTCATCTTCGTGATTCTAGATATCGTCGCCTTCATCATCCAAGTGTTAGGCGCGGCTCAGGCAGCTGGCTCAGATGTGACAGAACAGCATATCCTCGACGGCCTGCACATTTACATGGGCGGAGTCGGCCTCCAGCTCTTTTTTATTCTCATTTTTTGCATATTTGCAACGCGACTTTTTCTTGATGTCCGACAAGGATCAAGCACGAAACAAGCCCAAACATTGTTTTGCGCTCAATTTTTGGCTTTGGCCATGATCGTCGTGAGTACTCAATCATCCATTGACTTTTCATTATAGAAACTGACTTAATGACTCTTGCAGCTACGCATCATTTTTCGCATATGCGAGTACTCCCAGGGTCTAGACAGCAAGATCCCCAACCATGAGGCATACCAGTACTGTCTAGACTCGTTACCAATGCTCATCGCGCTCGTGGTCTACAACGTGGTGCATCCGGGCCGCATCATGCGAGGGAAATCCAGAGACATGCCTTCAGCCTGGGACTTGAGGAAGCAGAGGAAGCAAGGAAAACTTTCAGCAGAGATACCCTTGAGTACGGTCGAGGAAGGGTCTCACAATACGTCTTGGTCTAGGCTCTAGGCAACTTGAAGTTGCTGCTTTCAAATCTCACCCGTGGTGAGATCCATGTTAAATGAGCTGCCGCGAAGTCAGGCTCCGAGATAGAGTTTAATGCCGGAACTATCAGTTTGAGGCTTACAATAATGGTCGCTTATTACAAGCAACGTTCATGTTTGAGAACGTGCTACTGCAGGAATCAAAACTTAAGGATGCTAAAGGTATCAAAAGTCAATGACCACCACATAATTAAATCTCTCTTAATTGCCCAATGATTCTGATCGCGTTGTCTTCAGCACTTGTAATAAGCCATAACTAATCTTCTATACTTCAGAGTTGTAAACAAGATATGATCGGACTTGATGCTTCGGTACCGTGAGGGCGACGGACTGCGAGGCCGGCATAACCTGTCGCGAAGCTACTACAGGCCTGGATTGCCGCTGCTCTAGTTAACCCACTGGGTTTCTAATGTTACATATCCCTTTGAGTATCATAAGGCAACACCTGGATCACGAGCAAGGGTAGCAGCAGTAAGTTGGCCGAGTCTGTTTGAGTGCGGAGCATCGCGCATATCAGGGTAGGAGACTTAAGTCAATGGGAGCAAGACAAGTGTCCGAGCTGAATCAATTTCACGACCTAGATTTCAAGACGGCGAAACCCAAATACACTATAACCTATACCTAACGCCTTGAGATTTCCATAGGTGGAAGCCCAAAGCGTTATAAATAAATATCTCGCCAGCAAAAGCACAACATAACTCCGCAAGCACCCTGCCTAAGCTCAAACTTCGGGGAGTGAAAGAACTATTAGTCTTCTTGGCTTAAGTCCATATGTCCCAAAACCGAGGCCATATCATCAACATCCACCTCAGACTGATCCCATCTCTTTGTGCTCACTCGTGCTGTGAAGGTATTGGAATCTTCGTCTTTATAGCTTGACGGGCGCTTCTTGCGTATCATATCAAAAGCTTCCTTTCGGATAGTCTCCAGAACTCTGTCGACCATCACCTGTCTAGCATTTTCACCTAGTTCACCTTGACTCACACGAACATCAGGAAACCGCCATGACAGGTAAATGTTGCCATGTGTTGGCCGATATCCAATGCGTCGACGATGAATCTTGGAATATGCCTGGAAGTAATGTTCGCAAAGTTTGCAGGCTCCCTTGCTTCCGCCAATGTATACCCATTCGCTGAAGAATCGGTGCGGCTGCAATTGGCCGGTTTGATGGATCCAATCCAAGAGTAGCATTTCAGAATGAACAATCGGGCGCCAATGTGGGTTTTGATACTCTTCCTTGACTAGGTCGTCTATGTTGAATATCTGTAACTCGGCAATAAAATTTTGGAAGATTACAATGTCCTTGTCGCGCCTAGTCATTCGGCCAACAATCTTCTCGGCCTTTAGACTCGCGTTTCGGAAAGGCCTCTCGCTTGGCGAGCTGGACAAAATAAACGAAACCTCAAAGTCTATAAATAACTCGGGCCAGAGGTCTTTGACCAGGAGAATGCATTTGACGGATTGTAGGTAGGCTAGGGTTCGACCGATCATGTGTTGTAGATTAGACCAGCATTGCTTGGTAGGTTGTGCCAACGCCGTACGGCCGTCTCGTGCTCTCTGTGCTAGGACGGTTCCAGCTTCAGTCAAGAGAATGTTGTCAAGCTCAAAGATTGCCATTTTACTACACGCAACGACTTTAGTTGCAGCAATTACATTGGTCAGTCTAGGTTTCTTATCTTGAATCAACAAATCTTCGAGTTACACTCACAGTCGTTTTCTGGTGACTCTGGTGATCGGTCAAAGTTTATGATCTCTAGGATATTGTCTAGAGCTGTGGCCATCAATGTATCTAAAAACTCGATTTTAGCCTATGTAGACCTGAGACTTTTGCGCTCTTTGACGGACGCACCCTCACTTTCAGATGTCCAGGTGCAGTTTTTTATGCATTCGAGTGTCTCGGATTTCATTTGATTGAAGTAATATGTCAACCGTGGACGGATAAACGGCAGTATGTGAGAAAAGAGAGCTCGGATATTAGCCCGGTGCTGAGATTTAGCTACTGGTAGCCCCTCAACTATGTTCAGTAATTCTTCCATGTAATTAGCTGTGGACCTCAGTTCTTGGTCTGTTCGCTGGTTACAAGCAAACCAGTAATGAAATTTTTCCTGGTCCTGTTCGTCAACAAGAAGTGTGAAGGACGTTACGGTCGATCCACGGTTGCCTTTGACACTGTCGCAGACAAGGCCAAGCTTGTCAATGAAGGCCTGAAAAAGTTGTTGTTTGTCTTGTGTATTGATTGTATTGATGGATAAATCGCTGATTGTCGGTTCTGCGGTATGCTTTGTTGCAAAATTGAGAGCTTTGAACAATACGAGAGGCTCGTAGAATTTATGCTTGACCCTAGACTTCATAGGGATCAAGTCGGAGCCTAGAGCGTTCGTCAACGATGGTTATGGTGAGTTTTACGAAGAGTTCATTACATACTCGTTGCGGAGGTGCTGATCTGAGCCATGTTCAGAAGATATTCTAGCCCTGTCTCACCTCTTAGGATCTCAGACAAAGATTTTAGCTTCACTGCTTGAAATTGTAATAATTAAATGCAGATTGAAAAAGGTTGTTGGCGGTTGCAAAATATCTTCGACGACTGTTGTCACGTTAAATACCTCATGAATTTGCTAAGCTCCATAGGACTCAAGACACCAATTGATGCAAATCAACCCCAGCCAATCGTTGATATCGCTCAGAAGAATTACTTCGAAACGCCTAGAAAGGAGGCCGTACATACACGTCAGAGCTAAAAAGAGGCCCTCACCACCATCTTCGCGGGGTCTCACCAATGGGGTGCGTCCGCCCCTCTTAGCGACACCGCGTTGGCCCATTCCAGCAACCCAGTCCTGAGAAAAGACGTTGGCTGTGCAGAAAGGCAGCGAGGCGTTTTTGGCCTCAGCCAACAAAATGTATGCAACTTAGGTTTGCCTTTTGTGCGCGCCGCAAGTGAGGCTTTTCAACCGGCCGCGATAAGAACGCTTGCGAATTATCGAAGTGCTCAAACGCGCAAGCTTGAGTAGGATAAAAAGCGCTCTCATGCACGCGAAATGAAACAGAAATTCTCTTCTTTTCTTCATCCTTATCAATTAGGAAATCTTTAAAGTGCGCTTGGGAATTCAGTCATTCTCCGTTCTTATAGGGTTGCACCTTTAATCCTGCTTCTCATTAAGGCCACTAAGAAACCAAGTTTCTATGGTTGTATCAACCATTTCAAACCCTTGAAAGATTCATTGTATGCCTGCTTCCTCCATGACTTTGTCACTTCGATACTAAATGGTTGCTGTCAGTTTGTTGTCTCGGTTTGAGTTAATTACAGCCAGCTCATTTTACTGAAACGATGCCGCCATTGGAAGAAGACATCTTCCCAAACGGAGAAGATTTGTTGTTCGACCAATTTTTTCCGACCGACCCGGAGACTTTTTTGAGTGTCGACACAGCTTATCAGTTCACTTCGTTATCTGAGCTACACAGCTTCCATAATTCATCCTTCACACTTTACGATAACCAACAGCTCAACTCCTCTGGACTGGATGGATATGATGCTAGTCTTTCAAACTCGACTAACAACTATTCCAGCTCGTCCATTTAGACGGAGAGCCAGTCTAGTGGGTTCGGCCTCAGTTCCCATGCCCTTGGGTTGGCTGGACCTCATGCGGAACCAGTTGCAGTGGAAGGAGAAAATACGGCAGGGACATTACCACAAGCTACCACAACTAATAATCAAGGTAAGAGAGGGCGCTTCGTCATAATAGAGATTGTTCTTAGGCTAATGGCGTGTCAGATCAAGGCTACGTTCATTGTTGCGGAAAGGATCACAAGCTTGGTCGAGATTTCACGTGAGTGGGTTACAGGTCTATAATGTGTGGCTCCACTCCGTATTTACTCATGAGAAATAGGAGACATCTGAGAATTCATTCTGTGCCGATAGAATGCGCCGTAGCAGGCTGTGAGTACCGCGCTGCTGAAAATAAAGGCATGAATAGGCATTACTGGACTCACCACAAGGAATTTGCGAAGCAGAATCATATTAAGGAGCTGAGCGCCAGATGTGGTGGTTGCAACAAGCTATTCACGCGAAAGGACAATATAAGCCGGCATCTCAGGATATCTCCTTCATGTAAGCTGAAGTTGGGGATTTGAAGAGAATCTACCTTATTTCTTCCGGTTTGTCGGCGAAGGCTGAGCTGTCAGGTTATTCATTCTTTATCTTTTTCGTTGTTTTCTATAATTCTTAATTTCCGTGTCGGTCTAAGTGGGCCGGGGGGGGGGGCTTGGATAGTTAGGCTACATGATACACGCTGCTGTGAGCTTAGTAGGACCGTTTATTCTTGTGTCAGTTGGAAAACTCGGTATATTAATTGATGGCTTTGTTACTTCTTTGAGATGTGTCTAGGCCGCAACGAAGTTACAGCAATGCTCGAAAGGTACTTGGGAACCTTGCTCTTGCAGCTGTACAATATAACCCATTTGACTGAGGCTTGCATTAGGAAATGACAATCCCAGTTAAGGGAATAAGGTATATACAAGTTACGGTAAATTAAGAGAACAGAGTTTGTAAGTAAAGGTCAGTTTAGTCTATTCTCTTTATTTGCTTCCGTCCTTTACTAACTCACCCACTAAACAATAATTAAACCTAAAATAATTTATAACCCTTAAGTTATCATTTATGTCTAAGACTGTAACTTATATTTATT
The DNA here is from genome assembly GCA_930272665.1 of Mariannaea elegans. NCBI lineage: Eukaryota > Fungi > Ascomycota > Sordariomycetes > Hypocreales > Nectriaceae > Mariannaea > Mariannaea elegans. The sequence continues at coordinate 88,996 of CAKNEU010000101.1, forward strand.
TAAAATAAATGAAATAAATAAATTAAGAAGCTATTATTTATATAATTAGCCTATATTACTATAACTAATAAGTCTCAGTGTTGTGGTTTTCAAGCCATTATTGCGTAAATAGTTAGTGCTGGTTTATACAAAGACCAGCAGTTTGTTCGCGATTACTCAAAATAATCAACTTGTACGCTTTAATCTATCGATTGAAGTAAATTTTATTATGAGAAGTGCTGTGGTACAATTTTGGTGCATTGAAATATCCAATTATCATCACATTTGCGATTTCACCAAGTTCGACACCACCACAGCGCCACCCGATGCTATTTTTTTTTAAACTGATGTCTTCAAAAGTCTTGTTGCGATTTGAAATACTTGGAACGGCACAACACGGCCGATAAATATGATAGAAGACCATGGACCCTAGGTGTGGCCCTAATGGCCTGTTTTTCAGTTACTTCATCGAAATCCACCACTAATTCACTCCACCCAGAGTTGGCTATCTTAGGGCTCGATAAAATCATCTGGGTACGCCAAGCTAAGCCAAAGCTTTGTCGCCCAATACAACCAGTGAATTACCTGATAAGAGACCCAGATAAAACAAACAAGTAAGACTAGAAGGCCTCTCAGAAGAGTAATGGATGTGTCATCTTGAGCGAGGAATGGCAGGATTCTAGGGACCTCAAATTCTTGTCTCTTGAGTTCGACGACCTTGTCCTCATCAACCTCGTCTATTATGACGTCGTAATCATAGTGGGATGACTTTGGCTGAGGGGTCACTATAAGAATATTATTAGCGGCATAAAATGTATATTGTCGTCTTTAATAGAACTCACTAAGTGCAGAGATCTCGGTCACATCTTTCAAGCTGTCACATCCTGGTGACGAGAAATAAGCCATAGAGGGTTTTGTCTCAGCGCTCCCCAAGTTGATGAGGTGATCAAAACAAGCTTTATACATAGCGGTGTTGAGGTTGTATGTTTGGATCAAAGGATATGCTGTTGATGTCTCTGTGAGCCTTACCGAAATATAATAACTTGAAATAACTCGACTGACCATAGGCTAACCAATCTTCTGGCCCTCGCCAACTTTGGTCATCACATAATGATGGATGCTCGGTTGACCAACTTTCTTCCTGCATTAGCTGGGGGGATCTGATTTGTTTTAGGAACATCCAAAATCTCCTGCATGGGAGGCGTTGATATGCGTCTAAGATGCGATTGAGATTCCCTTGTCGAATAGTCTCAGGAATTCCTCGGCTCCAGTCGTTGATTCTGACCCAGAAGACAAGCATCAAAATGGATTGTTTCATGTCTTCTGGAAACGTGATTTGCGTCCCACCTAGCACTTGAGTTTTAATTTTTGCTGCAGAGTTTATTCATCGAACGAACTTACCCAGTTTCGTATAAATACCGACGAACGACCAAATTTGACTGAAATTAGTATCACCACCATTCATCACTTCCTCCATCATTTTAGCTGAAGCTATGCTCTCCAGCCGAGTATTTTCCCCATCTGTGACACCTTCCCCTCAATTAAATTTTTCTTGGCACTGGCTGTTAGACGGCTGTTAGGGCAGGGGTCAGCGCGCTGAGTATTGCCACGACATAACGCATAGAAATCTCCGTCACGACCCATCTCCGCCCTAACAGAGGAAAAATTTGCGCCTTCTGGCTCCCGACCGAGCCGAAATCACCGACAATATAATGCATCTACCAGCGAGGCTGCTCTTTCGTAAGCTCACAGAGCAGCCTGGGAAGGCGCTGGACTCTACCTGCATTACAGACACTGCTGTGCCCGTACCGCCGTAGAGCCTGGCGGGCTCGCGGGCTTTTAAGGACCTCACGACCTTACTACAATCTTCGACAGCGACCTAGCCTTTGGCCCTTCGGCTAAGCTAGACCCTCTATCAATAGTCTACGAGAGAGCTCCGAAGTTGACGACGGGAAACCTCAAGACGAACTACAACACCGCGGGACTAGGGACCTAGGATTGAGGAAGGGATCTAGGAGTGAATAGCGGGCTAGGAGTTACTGATTCCTCAAACGGCGGAGGGAGACGTACTTGACCATTTTGCCGCTTGTACTTGTTGGTTTTTTATCCCTAGAGGGTTTTCCAATAAGGAGGCTTGATCTGCGAGATATCTAGTGTTGAAAGGCAGCTGATACACTGCTTATCAGTACCTGGAATAGCTAGGTAGTCTCTCGCACGCCTGATGCCCCTTGAGAGGCGGGATAACATGTCCCCTACTGGCGTTAAATATATCTTCTTCTTCTTCTTCTTTCCCCATCTGTGATAGTTTGTATCGGCAGCACGGTCGATATCAGCTGTATATCCCTCCCTTCACCTGCCATAAACCTAGTCAAATTGAGGAGATATCTCAACTGAGAAGATGCGTTCTCGCCTCCTATATTCTTTCCTACTTCGCAAGGCTCTCTCAAAAACCATTCTAGTAGGTCCAGGAAGACGTCTTTCTTGTTGAAAACAATTCTTGAGCCATGAAACGCATGACCAAGTAGGAGACCATTAATAACACGTACATGACGCTCAGAGATTTGGAAAATCTTGAAGTCAAACTTATCATCTTTGTGATACTCGGGTTTTAGTCCAAGTTCCTGAAATCGCCTCGGATTATTCATTCTCCGATAGTCACAAGTTGCCTTGTAAACAGGCAGATCCTCCAAAATAGACTCTTCAGGTCCAACAACGAGCTGCCTTTCTAGTTTCCTTGTCATCATCACCTCTGGGACAGCGTCTTCAATAGGCACAGGAAGATATTTCGACCGTAGGATGAGAATCAGTCGTGGAGATACTGTCGAAAATTCGTGCAAGCGAGAAGACGAGCGGGAGTATTTGCCAGTATTCTCGTCTAGTACCTCCGAGGTAGGTCCTTCCCAGACATTGAAGCCATTATCTATAAGGATAAACTCCTGGCATGGGTTCTCGGGTGTGCAAATGGCGAGGAACGCAGCCCCCACTCCTTCGATAAAAAACTCGGCATCAGAAAAATATATCTTCTTCCTGATGTGTTGCTCCCATTCCCCGTCGGCGTCCATTTCGATATCGATTATTGCCTCAAGAGACTCAAGCCATACTTCCTCCAGTCGGTTAAAGGCCTTTTCCTTCATGTAGGCCTCTAGAAGCTCTTTGTCGCTCTCCTCATAATATTCAATGCTCTTGGGTTTAGAGTATTTCTGATAAAACTGCGATCCACGATATTTGAGCAAAAATAGAAATTTCCGTAGCAAGTCCTTTTCATTTCTGGTCAAGCCTACTCGGAACTCTCCAGATTCGCGTGCATAGATAATTCTGCGATAGATCTGGCTTGCCTGTCCTTCCAATTTACTGAATTTTTTTTCCAGTCTGCATCGATCTTTCGTCGTCCTCGCCACATTCATGTACATATCGTACTGGCCACAAATACGACCGACAGGACATTCCTGCAAGAAAAAGTCATGGGACGATATGTCTAAACAGTTAAGAACATGGTCGCCAGGGTATTTATTCTTCTTATGATGACGCTTTCTGCATTTCTTCCGTGTTCCGGCCGTGTCAGGACAGACGAATGGGTGGGAGAAGTTCCTAAGCAGGAATTGGGGGACAAAGTGCTGGTACTCTCGTTGACCGGGCTGCATTTTGAGATTTCAGCCTTCGACTGTTCCTGTCGCGATATTGATGTGAAGCATGGAGACACTCGAGAGTAGTAGAGGTGTAAATTCTCAGTCAGACATTTACCCCGCACTGAGGGCGGGAGAGCCATGGACTGCGTGACATTCGGCTGGCAGATGCAGCTTCTGCTAAAACCAATTGGTTGGTTGGTTGGTTGGTTGGTTGGTTTGGTCATACTCAGTTGCTGCCACTTTGTGGCACAGAAGAGCGACTGCTTGATTGACAGACGTATGGCTGACAAGGGGGGGGAAGGGAGCGGGCTTCGCCAAAGTGCCTCTAAAGTGCAGGAGGTGGTCCTACTAACTGTACCAAGGGGGCGCTTGTATTTCAATAGAATACAACATTTTTCTCTCTGCGTTAATCTTGGCTTTCTGTATTTCAGTTGTAGTAGAATTTTGGAAGTGTCCCAACCCCGTGTTCAACCTCACATTGACAAATCAGCATCGTGTATCGTAGATTCGAGTCAGCCCAAGCTCTCTGCCCATGCCACGGCAACTACCTACCTTGTTTTACAACAGTATTATCAATGTCAGCAGTCATCCTTGCCTTCGATAACTTACCACCTAGCTAGATGTGGCCTTGAGTCCCACAAATCACTCCTTGCCTAAGACTCGAAGGCTCGACTCTTAGCGGGTCCCAGTCTTGACCAATCTTTAATCATCCTAGGCGCTGCACTTTCATACGCAGGTTAGGCCGCTTGCAGTTCGCCCACAAGTCACTGCTAGGCGACACAACACAGGGGATGGTAAATTAAGCAGTGTTACCAGCCAGTAGCTGCCAATGAACTGGCTCTCAAGTGTTCAGAACTCCACTAGCGCTGACTGCATGCGACCATATATGTCATCCGGTTTCATGAAGCGCCTAACATCCTAACCACAACATGAAGCATACCGGATGAACTACCATTTATATAGACCACTATTTCCTTATCTTAGATTCGGCCGCCTCCATTTAGATATCAATGGGGATTCAGGTCCTAGATTTGGCATGGCTCTACCAGACGCCGCACGCCCGGCTATGATTTTCTTGAACCAATTATCCAAATAATACTCCTGTTGGTACTGTGATTATCGAGAGACTGGTTGAAGTGACCTGTAAAAGGATGAGGCTGAGCAGACGTAGCTCCTGGCCGCCCCCAAGCGGCTGTACTACTGAAGCGGTTTCAGCAGAACGGTTTCTCCAATCACGCCCATGGTCAGCTTAATCGCGCGATTCATCGAAACACTACTTGCTCCCTTATGCGTCCGGCTAGTGTTCGACGACAGAAAAATACGGTGTTGCTTCGCATGAGATACTTTAGGGTGTGTTGAGAGTCTTTATTAATAGACTTGCGAATTGTACTAGCCACCAATCTATACAACTAGGCGCATAATGTAATAATTAAATACGCGGTTGCCGCAGCAGTCATTATAGCCTGTTTGCGAGACCCCCCAGTTCTCGCATGCCATACCATACCTGATTAACGAATATTTCAAATGCCCAATTTCTACTCTGCACCTGAGGTCGTTACAAGCGATGGCCCAGAAGTCCTGCCTGTTATGGAAGCTCATGCTCAGTTCATCTACAACTCTAGTCAGTTTTCAGACAAGGTTGATGATGATATGCCTACACCTCCTAAAATGATTCTCGGTCTCCCTCCGCGAAACTTTTGGCTTCTAATGCTTCTAATGGTTGTCATCGTTTCTGGCGCCATTGGAGCAGGTGTTGGAAGTGGCCTTGCCTCACAGCATGCTAAATCATCCATCTCCGACAGTGTCAACTCTTCCTCGAGCAGCTCGAGTACCCAGCAAGCAAGTTCAACTCTTTCAACAGCATACCCTTCATCAACAAATCAATTCTACTCAGGATGTCCAGGCACCGACAACACCGATTTCACGCCGCAGAATGCAGCGGTAAACGAGACCTATCAGATTAATGGAACAACCTTGACCTACCGCATTCTTTGTGATATCAACTTCACCGGGGACCACCAAATAAACCCAGATATCAATGATTTGCAGGTAATATACGGCGTTCAGACGATGGAGGACTGCATCACTTTATGTGCGAGCTATAATTACGCGCTATCCACGTTCGGCGATCCAGAGTGGAGCATTCTGTGTTCAGGAGTGGTGTACTCGGTTCCTGCATCTACAGGCTCGTCTTCTGTCAAATGTTATCTCAAGAGTGGTGTGACAAATAGTTCCAAGAATGCGGATACAATAGCAGAGTCAGATTCAGCATTGCTGCTGCAGTGGGATGGAAGGTCATGATATAATAAGTGATCACGAAGTGAATATTAGCATAGGATTAAATGTTACTTTAGAGTAGTTATAGTGGTCAGACATTTGATGACGGGATCGAAGCCGGAGAGACTGTAGGCAAGGAGGCATAGGGAAACGCTATGCAAGCGACGAATTACCTAGTTGCTCCATAGCTCGTAATTTAGGATGAACCAATATAGGACCTAGCCCGGACTGCACAAGTCATTAAAATCGAATGGTGGCTTAGCACATCGGCCAATACCTGCTACAATACAAGCTGAGGAATATTAGGTAGAGTTAGCCTTGTGTCGCGAAGAATACTCAGTGAAACTGAAGTGCAACGTTGTTTGGCATTTAAATTCGTCAAAAATCAACAACAAAACGAATGATACTAAAATAGCCTTACTAGATGGGGAAATTTTGGAATTAAGTGTAGACTGATATTTTATTTTGATGGGTAATTGCTTGTGAGAGATGCATTCGACTGTTTAGAGGTCTCTTATAACTTTCTATACACTTTGACAAAGACTGGAATAGATTCTCAGTTGGCAGATGGATCGAAGAAAGGGATTGGATTGACGTGCTCGCCTAGCATGAATCGATAGAAGTAGTACTCGCAGTTCTCAATATGTTTGATAATAACCTTACACTCACTGAGATTGGGCTATTGCTGTAACAAGGATGGAGACATAAACACTTAATGCAATAGACCAGTTCCAGCTATGGAAAAAGACCCAGTAGCAATCGCAGTTCCCCATAATTACTGGAGTGTTCCACATCGTATATGGGGGTACCCGTCTTTGCCGAAGGAGTGCCTGAGCATAAGTGGTAGGAATAAATTAGACTATTACATTTTACCCCTAGGGGTATCTTTTACTATCTTTCCACACTACGCTGACCTAAGTTTGCTTACAGGAATGATTCGTGCAAGCAGTGTTTAGAAGATTTCGATTCTCCTGGCATCACTCTCATGGGGACTCCTATTCTGTACGACTTCTACCTTGTATGTTGTGTGAATCCCCGTAGCGGCGACAGATAATTATCCCCCAGTCCGACGCGACGATATCATTTGAAACATTACAACAAAAGTTGTTACTACCAAGTGGAATTACCAGCTAATGTATGAAATCTCATATTTTTTTGTTTTTCTTGGAAACACTTCTGTTCTCAATTTCATCGTCGGTGATGTCCTCGAGCTGCCTTTTCTGGCCTGCGCTCGGCAACTGTCCACTCGTTACCGACCATGGCACAAGTTCCGGAGTTTGGAGCGAGCCATCTCCAGCTCCCCAATTACGTATGAGGTCGTTTATTGCAGTATCGTCCTCCTCATGGATCTCATGAAGGTGTGTCTTGACTTCTTCTTTGGATGCCAACGGATATCCGGGCGGACCAAGAGATCCGCACTCCTCGACGCCACAACGACACATTTCAGGGAAATCGTCGCTCCTAATTCGAACTTCTGGTCGGTATTTGGCGAGAGCATACTGCAGCTGCCAAACTAACTTTTCTTTCAGTTTTTGACGTGCATTATCCGCGAGGTGTTTAGTCCACTCTGGTAACTGGTTGCAGGGAGGTGGCATTCTAAACACCAGATTATCGTTCACAATTTTCATGCCCACCCCCTCAAATGATACCATGTAATCAACGTCGTTCACGTAGCATTTCTTAGCAAACTCATGCCATGGCCTCAGGTGTTGGATCACGAAATCTCTGAAGATAGTCACTCCCCAAATGTGTATCTGATCGACCAACGAGAGAAGTTCCCAAGCTTTCCGTTCTGTGGTAACCCGACCGCTCCAGATTCTTTGAAAAAGCTAGATTGCAATTCGTTAGTCTGCAATCAGAATGCTTATATATCCAAGCTTACATAGACATATTCACTCATCCCCTTAGACCCTGCATGCTCTCTTTTGAGCCTTCGTCTCTTATAACCCACCAAGATGTGCCAGTGAGCACCAAATGAGGTGTAAACAAAGACCTGGCTGTTACGACTCTGTTCTGTTTGGTACGAATTGTTGCGATCTCCTTCCATCCCCGGTCGTTGTATTAGTCTGTCCAGAATGTCGAGGTAAGCTGCTCCTGCTGAGCATGCCTGCCGGCGGGCTTCGCGGGCATCGCCATTCCATCCCTTAGCTTCGTAGGCTGCAAATGGAAACACGAGGCTTGTTTCAGTCCACCGGGGATCAGACCGGAGGTTGCAATGTCGATGAAAACTGAGTGCCTCTAACCTCCCATGGTCAAGGTCCCATTCGGCTAGGGAACTTTGGTAGTCTTGTGGCTTAAAGGTTGTAAGGCCAAAAGTCGCGTCTGGAATCCTCTTGATAAATTGGGATTCTTCAGTAAGAAGACAAGTAACTGGATGTCTCTTTTGTCTGATGGTATTATATTCACGCTTATCCCTTTTTACTGTAAGCTCTCTAGCCGGCGGCACAAGAATAAGGCAACTTACACGGCCAGTAATGGGTCATCTCTCATCAAACCAAATACATCAGTCCAAGCATCTGCTTCCCATGCATACTCACTCTTGTTCCATTTTTCGTTGTCAAGTATATGTTTCAAGAACCTCTCGGCCCTCGTACGACGCTCTTTTTCAGTATGATGCGTCCAGTCTACATCTTCAAGACATGGGAGCCACAAACTGTGATCGGCCGTCACCCACCCAGGAGAGTAATGGTGGCGATAGTAAATGCCACGAGCATTCATTCCCCAATCAGCACCATAACGGTCGATATAAGAAGGAGCATGGAAAGTCCCGGGTGTCAAATAGCTTGCAAAGTCAGTACTATAATCAGTGCAACGGATTGGAACGGGAATCTGTACAGGGGATGACCCATATAATAGTCTTCAATAGCTGATGCGATTTCACTATCCGCTATCCCTTGCATCTTCTGCATGTCGACCGAATGCGGAGCCACGATGACGGCGCCGATTTCTAAATCTTCAATGTTATGTTTCTTCAATTGTTTCACTACCTCCACTTGGTCCGCTTTCCAGAGATCTCTGTAATTACTCATGGTGATATCTGGTCCGTGGTTGCTAGGTCTAAAGTGCACGTGAAATTCCTCGTCAATATATTCGGGATGAGCTATCCATGGCCCATCTGGTTGTTTTTTCTTTGGGCGATGTCTAATCAACTCAGTCGGAACCGTTGGTCTTAGGCGGAGAACTGGCCCCGCCTGATGCTGGCGCTCCTGTTTGTTCGACATTGTTAAGACGAAAAGACTTATTCAAAGTTGTAGGAAGAAAAAGTTAAGTTTGTTTAAAAGTTGCCGAAACAAGAGCTCCCAATGGTTCTGTTGATATACTGCGCGATCCCAGGTCGCGACCTGTTTCAGTAGGCGCCGACCTTGCCTTCGCTGAAGGAATGCCTTTTACATCTGCGATTAATTAAGAATCCCCCTGTATCTTCATTAGCAGACAGTCATCCCAAAACGGAACGTATTCGGTTAAGGCCGCATATGTCCATTGTCTCCGGATGGTGTTACATTGGCGTCCAGCGGCCCCATATGCTCAGACGCTGCCTCATTCGTCCATTCGAGATCTACCTTGTCTGAGCCACAGCGGGGCTATGCTTGCATTTCTGCCTTTTGTCAGCCTCATAATGATGATATCGCGCAACTTTCATCCCCAAGTGTCAATGAGTATGCAGCAGTGGTAACTTTTCTCAACTCGAGAGATTTACCACGCCTCTCAAGACCAAGATCTTGGTCTCAGTTGAATAGAGACGTCTTCAACTGATTGCCCTTCACTTCGCCATACTTTCTCAATAATGCGTCTTCTGAAACTTCTACCAAGCGGGGACTTCCACCTAACCGAAAATTTGCTCGGCAGCGCGGTACCTCGGTACACGATCCTGTCACACACGTGGGGTAGTGAAGAAGTCACCTTTGAAGACATCGCTCAGGACTCAGCAAGAAACAAGACTGGTTATGGGAAAATAAAATTCTGTGGCGAACAAACGGCTAGAGTTGGCCTACGATACTTTTGGGTGGACAGTTGCTGCATTAAAAAGTCCAGCGACTCTGAGCTTTCGGAGTCGCTCAACTCCATGTTTCACTGGTATCATGGCGCTGAAAGGTGCTTCGTCTACCTGTCTGATGTGTCTACAAAGAAGAGAAGAGCAGGGGATGAGGAGAGCACGCACGGCACATGGGAACAGGATTTTCGAGAAAGTAGATGGTTCACTCGAGGCTGGACTCTCCAAGAGCTGCTTGCCCCTAGTTCGGTTGAATTCTTCTCTCGAGAGGGCACACGAATTGGCGATAAGCGCTCTCTAGAACAGATGATCCATGAAATAACAGACATCCCCATCTCGGCGCTCCGAGGATCTTCATTGTCTCTTTTCAGCATTGACCAGAAATTTGGTTGGGCAACGAACCGCGAGACAACTCGCGAGGAAGACCAGGCGTATTCTCTGCTGGGAATTTTCGAGATCTCAATGCCGGTTGTGTACGGAGAGGGGAGGACAAACGCATTCAGGCGACTTAGGAAGGAGATAGGCGATGTAGTGAAGGGTAGGGAGTGCTTGCGGTACCTACACGTGACAAATCCTCGCGCCGACAAGATTCGCATTGAAGACACAAAGGGAGGCCTGATACCGGAATCGTGCCACTGGATCCTGGAAAATGAGGCTTTCAAACAATGGTGTAATGATCCGCAGAGCCACCTACTCTGGGTCAGAGGAGATCCTGGAAAGGGCAAGACGATGTTGCTCTGTGGTATCATTGACACATTATCCAAGTCTACAGCCGAGACACATCTTCTATCTTTCTTTCTTTGTCAAGCTACTGATTCGCGAATCAACAATGCCACGGCCGTACTACGAAGCCTTCTATGGTTGCTTATCGATCAGCAACCATCACTTGTTTCTCATATTCAAACAGAGTATGACCGCACGGACAAAAGTCTCTTCGAAGATTCAAATGCCTGGGTCGTTTTGTCTGGTATTTTCAAAAATCTCCTGCGAGACCCGAGTTTGAAACCCAGCTACTTCGTCATTGACGCGCTGGATGAATGCATACAAGACCGGCCCAAGCTACTGGATTTTATCGTCCAGAATTCGTCCACATCTCCTCATGTTAAGTGGCTTGTCTCCAGTCGCAACTGGCCCCAGATTGAGGAGCGATTGGACAAGGTCGAAAGCCAAGTGTCGCTGCGCCTTGAGCTAAATGCAGCCTCTATTTCTGCGGGTGTCAGCATTTACATTCAGCATACAGTGCATCAGCTGGCGCAGGAGAAGAAGTATGATAACAAGACACGAGACACCGTCCTCGACTATCTGGTCTCAAACGCCAATGAAACCTATCTTTGGGTGGCTTTAGTGTGCGAAAATCTTAAGAATATCCCGCGGGGAAGAACGCGCGCAAGGTTGACTTCGTTTCCGCCTGGGCTTGATTCTCTTTACGAGCGAATGACGAAACAGATATGCGAATCGGAAGATTCAGAGTTATGCAAGCGGATACTTGCCTCGATCGCGACCGTATACAAACCCATCACTGTACTCGAACTGACATCAGTTGTTGAGATGCTTGAAGAATCTTCTGATGATGTAGAGTCATTACAAGAGATCGTTGGTCTTTGCGGCTCGTTCTTGATCATCAAAGAAGCTACGATCTATTTTGTGCATCAGTCTGCAAAGGACTATTTACTCGACAAGGCATTTTCTGAGATATTCCTATCTGGAAAGGGAGAGATCCATCATGACATCTTTTCGAGATCACTTGATATTATGTCTAGGACGTTGCGACGGGATATCTATGACCTATGTTCCGTAGGGCATCCTATCGAGTTGGTCAAACGGCCGGACCCAGACCCACTAGCTGCGTTGCGCTATTCTTGTATCCATTGGGTTGACCATCTAGTTGACTCGGTTTCCGACTGTCACTCAGATGAGATGGTCGACCTTAGGGGTGAAGGCCTAGTAGACATGTTTATAAAAGGGAAATTTCTGTGTTGGCTCGAAGCTCTCAGCCTTTGTGGAATGGTGCCAAAGGGGCTCACTGCGTTGACAAAGCTTGAGGCTTTAATCAAGGTAAACCTTGAGACGGTATTGCCACTGAGCTTTCGAACATGCTAACGTGACTTAGAGCCAATTGGATTGGACTTCCTTAATCGAGCTGGTCCAAGATGCTCGCCGATTTATGATGCAAAGTAAGCCGGCAATAGAGGTCGCTCCTCTTCAGGCATATGTATCTGCACTCGTGTTCAGTCCAGCCCGTAGCCTTGTAAGGCAGCATTTCAAGGAGGAAGAACCAAACTGGATCAGAATAAAGCCCTCTATAAGAGACACATGGGGTAGCTGTCTTATGACACTTGAAGGCCATCGTAAGATAGTGGATTCGGTCGCCCTCTCACACGATTTTACACGACTCGCATCTTTCTCAGACGATGGAACAATTAAAGTCTGGGATCCCACTAGTGGTGATTGCCTATTGACGTTGGAATGCGACACAAAAGACAGAATCATCGCTTTTTCAAATGTATCCACGAAGCTCTTTTCGGTGTCAGACGGCGGGATCGTTCAAGTCTGGGACACCAGGAGTGGCGAGTGCATCCAGATGATTAACGGCTTCGGCAGTTCAATCCACCCGGAGGCCTTTTCACCCGACTCTACACGCTTCGCATCTTCATCGCGAGGTCAATCAGTAAAGGTCTGGGACGTAAGCAGCGGCGAATGTCTATATTCGCTCGAAGGATACAACAACCGAAGCAAATCTTCTAGCTTAATCGCGTTCTCAAACGACTCGACACTGTTTGCATCGGGGCTGCAGAATAGCACCATTAAGATCCTAGACGCGAGAAATGGAGCATGTAAACGGACGCTCGAAGGCCACGACAAACCAATCAAATCAGTCACCTTCTCAAACGACGCGACGCAGCTCGCATCAGCAGCAGAGAATGGTACGATTAAGGTCTGGAATGTGAACAGTGGCCAATGTATACGGACAATTGAGGGTCATGACGACGAAATCGATTCGATCTTCTTCTCACAGGACGCTACACTTTTGATATCTGTGGATAATAGAACGATTAAGGTCTGGGAGATAAGCAGCAGTCGGTGCTTACGTACGCTCGAAGGCCTTGGTGGTGGAGATGTATGGGTTGTCCCTTCACACGACTCGACACGCCTCGCATCAAAGTCGACAGACCAAACCATAAAAGTCTGGGACTTAACTAGCCATCAAGGCCACCAGACCTTTGGTCGACGCAATGCCCCTCTGAGGGTCGCCTTCTCACATGACTTGAAACAACTCGCCTCTAAAGGCAGGAGAGGAGTAGTCAAGATCTGGGATATAAATAGCGGCGAGTGCCATCAGACGCTTAAGGACAATGGTGATGATATTTGGCCCTTGGTCTTCTCACACGACTCCGGACAGCTCGCAACTAGTTGCGATGAAATGGTGATCAAGATTTGGCTTACAAGTAGTGGCGAATGCCTACAGACTCTGAGCGGTCACATCGGTCCGATTCGCTCGGTCGCTTTCTCAAAAGACTCCATCTTACTTGCGTCGGCGTCAGACGATGGCACAGTTAAGATCTGGGATATTAACAGTGGTGAGTGCCTACGGACACTCAAGGGCCACTATCGAACGGTCACCTCGGTCGCTTTCTCGCAAGACTCGTCACTAGTCGCATCAACAGCGTATAGTCCTACGGTCAAAATCTGGGATCTAAGCAATCGTAAATGTCTTCAAACGCTCGTTGGTCATGTTGAACCAATTTTTTCTGCAGCATTCTCACGGAACTCGATACGGCTTGCGTCAACGTCTCAAGATGGTACGACTAAGATATGGGATACTAATAGCGGCGAGTGTCTACAAACGCTTCGGGGTCCAGAGGGTTCATCCATGTTAGTGGCCTACTCACATGATTTAACACGACTGGCATTAGCATCCTTGAATAGTCCGGTCACAATCTGGGACACAAACAGCGGAAAGTGCCTGCATACTCTCCAACAGAGCGATCAAGCCATTTTGGTGGCACTCTCACACGACTCGGATCAGCTGGCATTAGCGTTATATGACACTATTAGAATTTACAGTACAGCAAGCGGCAAGTGCCTACAAACGCTCAAAGGCCATCGCAGTCGGATCACCTCAGTTGCCTTTTCAAACGACTCAAAACGGCTAGTATCAGCATCATACGACTCTGTGGTCAACATATGGGATGTAAGTAACGCAAGTTACTCGCAAACGAATGAAGCCCATAGAAACCAGGTTCGGGCAGTTGCCTTGTCGGATGACTCCACAAAGTTTGTGTCGGCGTCGAACGACTGGATGATTAAACTCTGGAACGTGAGTAGCGGCGACTGCTTACGAACATTTGAAGGCCATACCCATATGGTTACTTCGGTTGCTTTTTTCCATAATTCAACACGGATTGTATCAACGTCAATCGACGGTACGATAAAAGTCTGGGAGAGCAGTAGCGGCGAATGCCTCCGCACACTGAAAGGACATACCGATGCAGTCTTTTCAGCTACCCTATCACGTAATTACACCCAACTCGCTTCAGGATCGGCCGATCATACAGTCAAAATATGGGATCTGGATAGTGGTGAGAACGTACGGACTTTTGAAGGCCACAGACATATAATTCATTCAATAGCCTTCTCGCATGACTCGACATGGCTGGCATCGGGTTCGTACGATGATACGGTTAGAATTTGGGACACGAGAACTGGCAAGTGTCTGAATACCCTCGTTGGCCATAGCAGTTCGGTCTCTGCAGTGGCCTTCTCATTCGATTCGACTCCTCTGCTCGCGTCCGCGTCGAAGGATGGTACAGTTAGGATCTGGAACGCTATGAGTGGCAAATGCGCAAAGATTCTGACTATTGGAAGGGACCTCCGCAACATATCATTCGATATTACAGGCTCCTATCTTCACACTGATCTAGGTACCGTTGCCATTGGTACACTGCCGGCTTCATACATGACATCGAGCACGATAGATCCTCAAAGCCCGCGATACTCAGGGTTAGGTCTGAGTGCAGATGGGCAATGGGTAACATACGATGCAGAGAAACTTTTATGGCTACCATCCGAGTATCGACCAGCAGTATCTAGTGTTTCAGGGACAACGATCGGCATTGGTGTGGGTTATGGAAAGGTGTGGATGTGTAACTTCCAAGTCACTGGCTTGGGCATTGCTAGAAACACCTAAGTAAAGGATGTCCATTTCGGTCAATATCTACTTATTATTATCGCTATTCCATAGGGGCCTCTGTATTTTCCTCTACTCACGGCGCTCTAGACTCGCCGTACTCTAAGGTCGTATGAGAAAAATCATCGTATTTTATACAGTAGTATACGTTCCGGGTTTCGAATATTCAGTATTCCTGATTAAATAATGAGCCTGGTGGGCTGTAACACCGAGGCTGACAAAATGTTGTAGGTTGTAAAGTTTGTTGGTAACTACAAGTTGGGTTAGGGTTTAAATAGATTTTATTAGTAAAATTAACTTATTTATAGGCTTATCTCTCAACTACCATTAGAACCAAGGTAATTAGAGTGGTACTGTAACCCGTACTAGGCTGTTGTTCGGCTGAAGCAAAAAGACTGTCTTCTGCAACTCATCCATGCCCTGACCGGTGAAATGTGCAAGACTTGATGTGTGCACCCGAAAGTTTTCCGCTCGACTTCGTATGTAGCTGCATCTAATTTCAATACTGAGGCAGATACCATCCTACCCCTCTTGGCACGGGCGAAGGACACATTAATGTAAGGATGGACCAATAAATGCCTCACGCTGAAATGATTATTACAAGAATCAATCTTTATGTATCCTCGTTTGATGAACGCTGATACATTACACCTGAATCATGCCAAAGAAGTGCAAATAACCCCGCGCTTAATTGTGATGCATCCTTCTCTACTCTGCATAATCACCAGCAAACTTTCCCGCCGCTTTGCGGTCTGCGTCTTGGGTCTCGAGGACCCGTCGCGTCGCCCGAATGATCCTTCTCCCATCTGCATGGAGGGTCGTATTTTCTGTGCTTCTCAGCTATCATTCTGTGATATTCATTGGTTCATTTCGTCACTGTGTGCCAATCACGAGCCCCTGAAGCGCTGATCATTTCAGCCGAGGCAGATTTCTCTTCGTATGGTAAGTCTGCTTAGTTTGAAATGAGATGGAATAAGGCTGCGACCTAGTGGCTGCGACCTAGTGACTGGCCTCAATATGTTCTCCTACGTCGGAGCTGGCTAAAAGAGTTTAGAAAAGCGCTACAGATTTGTGCTCGCTAGTCACTATAATTAGAAGCATCTGCTAATACATTGACAAGGAATACTCAGTCAAGGAGATACGCGTACGAACCCAAATTCGTTGGCGTCAACCACATCTCAGGGGACGGGACAATCTACGCGGCTTGGAGACAGAGTTCCGTTCCACTGCCTATGAAACGGCGCAAATGTTAGTCCCAGCCCAAGCTACCTAATTGGAGGGCTGCTCAACTACCTCTTAGCCACTTTTAGTCGGCTTCATGTAGTATGGTCCTGGAAGGTGTGGGCTGGGTGACACTAAAGTGCAACGTCCGCGGCGTTCCGTTAATGAGTGTAAAAAAGGTAAATCATAAAATGTATGAATATGGCCAGCTGACGCCGGCCATAGATGATGGGTCGTCCATTATCAAATCTAGATTAATTCCATAATACTTAGTCAAGAATGCTAGATGGTGCCTGTGCGATTGATAGTCATCAAACAACCTGAATTGGCCAAATTCCTTCCAAAGTTTGATTCGGCAACGAGCAGCAATAGTTAATAGCTTAGCTGTGATACGGCTTGCACGGGGTATTGTGTTTTTCCAGCCACCCAATACTTGGTAATACCACCTACGCGAATCAAGAATGCGGAGAACTTCAGCTGGGTAGATATCGGCCTTGGCGCTCATTAGGCTGGGCGATCTGCTACTTGCTTTATTTAGGACGATCTCTCCTGCTCTACGACTGAATGAAACTATTTCATATTCTCGTGCAAGTGTAGAACTCCGACTCCCTAGGACCGTCGACCGAAGTTTACGACCACGAAAAACAAGCAACGAACGACATTGCCATGCCCCAGGCGCAGCAAGCAGGCCGAGCCACGAAGGCTCTGTACGAACCTGCGGCCTCTGATCTAGCACGCCCGAACTTCAAGGGCCCAGTGCCAACCTCCACGGCCGCGCCTAACGATCACCAGTTCCTGGCTCGCGACGGGTTCGGTCTATGTGGTTATTACTCAATGCCAGATGGAGGTAATGTCATGTCAAACCGCTTAATTTGCTCCATTCCGGATCTACGCATATCAATATCGATACTTGAGCTAGATACTAACAAGTAGCGTGCGAGCACATAGATCGCTGGAAAACATGGCAGTGCGGTAACAATGCACCTTGCAAGACCACTGACACGGCTTTCGGCTGCGAGGGTTATGTGTTCGCGACTTGCTATGATTATTCTGAAGGCTGTCCAACATCAGAGAATGGTGCGAGATGCTGGTCAGTTATTTAATTCCAATTCACAAAGTACGACTGTTGCTAATATTGAACCTCAACTTAGTACGGACATTGCGTATCCCGGGTGCGGCACCGCTATTAAACGTGTTCACGGCGGCAAGATTACCGCCTATGAGTGCTTCTCAGGAAACGATTTCGAAATAGCCTTGTTCGATTCCACCGAAACAGTTGTCACGACGACTCTAACAGACGAGAAAGCTTCCTTGAGCACTACTATGACAACTGCTTCTACCAGCACGGCTTCTACCAGCGCGGCTTATGTCAGCGCAGAGGGCAGTGAAACATCCAATCCAGACCCAGGTTCGGCCTCTGCCGACAAGTCTAATACGCCTGTTGGTGCTATTGTCGGTAGCGTGATTGGCGGCATTGCGTTGATAGCTCTGATGGTACTTGGTCTCTGGTACATTCGCCAACAGAAACGCAAGTCAGCGGCAGCCCAAACTGATGGGGAGATACAACCTATTGCCGTCCATCACTCGATGGCCGCCCAAGGTCGAGGTCAGCCTGGGACTTACAGCAATAATTATGTGAACTCTCCAGATATAGATGGTCCACCCCCAGCTAACCCTTTTAAAGAAGATTCTTCCGTGCCGACTGATGTCTAGTAGTTAGACATGCAGTTGGAATGTCTTGAGGTAATGGAAACACTCGTTCTCCATTACCTAGATCTTAAAGGCAAGTTGCGAGGAAAGAGTGAGAAGAGGAAAGGGGAGAGGAAAAAGGAAAGAAAAAATAAGAAAGGAGTAGTTAAAGGAGGTAATAACCTTGTTAGTTCGGCCTGAGAATGAAATTAAGTTTTAGTTCTTTACTAGACCCTGAAATTGCTAGTCTACGGGGAAAGAGAGCTAAAATATATATCTATATATATATCTATAGAATTACGATAGGACTACTATAAGTGAAATAATATTTTATTATTCTTTATTAATAAGGGTTGAACTATTAAATAAAATGTATGTTAAGGTAAATTAAAATGTTTTCTTTTTATTATTCTTTTACTTAGAATAAAACTTTACAGGGGTTATAATATTTAAATTATAGAAGTTTTTAGTAATCATTAAGTGTAAGTTGTCACGGCTTGGGTCTTCCGTGCAGGCTTAAAAGAGCTGTTGCGTGCTACGATAATTGCAACCAATGCGATTATTAACCAATCTTTTGCCCCATGGTATAATGGTCTAGCACAACCGTTACATAAGTCTAGTAGATTTCAACCATTTAAGCAATATATCCAACTGCCTAGCCGTTAGATTTACAGCTATTGTTGAGCCCCACAGATATCTACGGCATTTACACAAGATCAATAGCGTTACGGTTCCTACGAAAAGACCGTTGATCAGTGGTTAATATAGGGTCAGGGTTGGAGCTGTGTTATGAAAGTGTTGGTAGGATGGAAATGGCGGTGGAAAAAAATATAAAAAAATGGAGGATAAACTAACCACATAAATTCAGATAATAATACTTATATCAATAGATAGTGATAACTCTAATAGACTAGGTGTAATATAAATCTATATTCCTTTATTATAGAATTGCGTTTTATTATTAAGTAAAGATATAAAATCAATAGTTAACAAGGGAAGGTTGGCCCAAGCACCCTGGGGAATGCCTGGAGGATATAGTGGTACCCCTGTTCTTTTAGAAGAAAGTGATTAATAAACTTGGAGCTTAAGCATTATAGTATTCCTATTAGTTGCATATAGGCTAATGAGATAAAACCTTGGGCATATGGCATCCCTATTTAAGTATATTATTATTATCCTCTAATTTTAAGTTAGATCTCAGACGGTAGGTGGATATAGTAACTACCAGTTATTAAGTCTTATGCTAATATATTGCTGATAGTTTAATTAATTAGAGTATATATTATAGTAAAGAATGCTATCTCTAAATATTAAAAAAAAAAAAAAAATATAAAACTTTAGGGTTAGAGTATTATAATTATAATATAGATTATTATACTAGCTACTATTAACCTTATAAGTATAGGACCTTTATTTATAATAATGTTATTATCTTGCTACCTTATATTCTCCTAGGTATTAGTAATACCTATAGAGAGCTACCTAAAGACTTAAAGCTATTAGAATAAAATCTAACCTTATTATTATCCTACCTTTATTTTTGTATTTTAGATCTTATAACTGCTATTACTAATTCTTTCCCTTAGTAAGGAATAACCTCTAGTTAGTTATTTTATTATTTACTAGGGGATTTTTATAGCAGTTATTATAGCTAATTATAATATTAGTTAATTATGCCCTCTTATAATTTAAAGGTTAGAGTTACTATAGGAAAGAAGAAAAAGAAAGAAAAGGTAAGGTAA